>CP139502.1:278451698-278547943 GCA_021014915.2 Artemisia tridentata subsp. tridentata
GAGCTAAATTGTTTAAATTTTTTCCATTTTATTGGTTGAAAAACTTTTGACACCGCTATAAAAAAGGGTTGTCGTTTTCATATAAAAGATAAATTAGCTTTGCATGGATGTTTGCGCAATGGGGCTGTGATGATTTTCTGGGGGGCCCCTTTTGATTTAAGAAATGAATCCCTGGCACTTGGCAGGGGCAAAACTTTCAGATTTGCAGCCGTGCCAGGTATATTTATTTCTTCTGATCGCTTATTAATATCAGTCCGATAAATATAAAAAATTCTTTAATTTTTCTTAAAACAAAATCGGGACCCTAAAATTTTTTTTCAGTTTGTCGCTTTTTGGGGTTGTAAATTTTTTTATGCTTCCCTGTACTTTTTGTTGTAATTTTCATACCCCAAATGATGAACGCACAACATTTTTTGCACAATAGCCCCCTGATGATTTCGGGTGATCTGATTTAAGAAGTGAGTCGCTGGCACTTCGCGGGGCCCAAAATTTTTTTAGATTTGCAACCGTGCCAGGTGGGGTTTATTTCTTGCAATCGCTTTATTAATATCAATCCAATGATATTAAACTGATACCTTCTTCGCAGACCTGAGCTAAAATGTTTAACTTTGTTACTTATTGGTTGTCATAGCCTGTCATGAACCTGTTACTCTGGTTAAAGAAGTTAATATGTAGCTTTTGGTAAGCCAATCTCTTAGATTTCCACCTGTGCCAGGTATATTTATTTCTTGCAATCAGTTTTTAATATCAATCCAATGATATCGATTTCTGAATTTATCTACAGGTCGAACTCAGATAATGTAAAACTAAAGATTGTAAAAAAAACAGACAGAATATCAGTGATGGATGTATGGCAACCAGTCACGGTTACTGCATATATGCAGCTATACCCACTTTCATATGGTGTATACATCCATCATTGATACTTTGTTGTTGTTTTTTGTACCGAACATTTTTCTTACACTGAACTGTCTCACTGCATATAATTGCCTCCTTTCAACTACCACTATATTTACATGGTATTTACACTCAACATTCATACTTTTTAAATCTCTGCGTACTCATTGTCTTCATATACATAATTTATTTATATTTTTTTATTCTTCAGGTTTCTGTTCTTGCATATGGCGATGACCAGAAGTTAAGGGCAAGTTATATTTCACAACCTGTTTTTATATTTACTGTATTCATGTACATACTTTGACCAGTTTTTTCTATTCTTCAGGTTACCTGCTCCATCCGCATGGCTGTTCTCTGTGGTTTACATGCTGATAGAAACTTTGCTTTGCCCCAGTTTCAATTCATAATACAATGCACTATATATAATATATATATATATATATATATATATATATATATATATATATATATATATATATATATATAATATATATAACATGTAAAATACATAAATACATACACACTTTTTTTTGGGTGCATATCTTTGTTATTCATTATTCTATTAAAAGGTTTACACTAACACTATATATATATATATATATATATATATATATATAAATATATATACTTTTTACTAAAAAGTTTGCATCTATTTAATACATGTTATATATAACAAAAGACGGTCACTGATAATTGACTACAATTATCAAAGATCAATGCGAAGCAAAATAGTATAGTCTTAGAAATGATTTGGTGCAGATTACTTCTTTACACTATGCTATTTCGCTTCTCACTGATCTTCTAAAATTCGCCCATATTATTGGCCATCAATTTTGATCAGAGGAATGCATATCTCGCACAGAGTAAAAAAAAACCCAAAACACAAGTAAGGGGTAAAAAACAAACCCGCAGCACAACACTGACTCCAACACTGTACGTTCCCTCCTATGTCTTGCTTCGACCAGTAATTTTTCTTCGATAGAAGCTATTCCTTTTTCTGTCTTTCTAAAATGCCTCTTTGTCAATGGTTTGCAGCCACAGTATTTAGGCGATGATGATAGGTTTGCACATTCCCATTTTTCCGCCTATGCGTTCGTTGGCAGGGCAACCACGATATCAGTTGCAGCCACAATGCACAATTCATGCTGATCACAAACGTGCATATCTGAGCCTGTCAAAATGTCTAGGTCCTCCTCAGTCAACTGCGGCCCCTGATCTGAGGTATGTTGGATTGATTTATCTGACGGTGACCATTTACTATCCATCAATTGATTGCTAATATCCTTTATTAAGTTAAGAAAAAAACAACAGTTAATATTCATTATGGTTTGCCATCACTTTTCGCTTCAAGAATACTACCACCTATTAATATGGCGTCTTTTTCTATTTCCAGATATTAACAATTGAAGTTACGCGGCAACCATACATTGTTCTTTTTTGCATACTCATAATTGTAGTGACACAAATGCTTCTGGTCAAAAATATACTTCAATTTGGAAAGAAGGATGAGAAGCGGAAGAGAATGGTGTGATAAGTAGTTTGATCCAAATTGCTTCTTCGCAGCATTCTCTTCCGTTTCCCATCTTTCTTTCAGACTTGAAACATATTCTTGCCCAGAACCAATTGTGTCACTACACGTCCGCCTATGTAAAAAAAAAAAAAATGTTACCTTTTACTGGCACATAACATAAACCTTTTGTATCCGTCCTTTACCAGGTAAAGAAAATGTTTCCTCCTATCTCTTGCTTCGAACACTAATTTTTCCTCAATACAGGTTATTGCTTTTTGTGCCTTTCTAAAATGCCTTTTTCTGAATGGTTTGCAGCCGCGGTGTTTAGGCGATGATGATAACTTTGTGCATTCCCATTTTCCCAGCTGTGCGTTCGTTGGCAGGGCAACTACAGTATCAGTTGCAGCCACAGCGTACATTACAAGCTGATTACAAACGTACATATCTGAGCCTTGCTAACATTGAAACATGTGGCACTTCGCTCGACTACGGCTCCTGATCTGAGGTATATTGAATTTATTTATCTAAAAGTAACCATTTGCTGTCCATCAATCGTAACTTTATATACATTTTACCCAGATTTTTTCATCTATGAATATCTGTAACAGGTCATGTATTCAGCAGCACCGCTACGCACACCAGATTAATACAGTCAAGATTATTAATCTGACCTTCACCTCGAATTCCTTTTGCTATTTTAATCGTCTATCAATATGTCTGGTGCAGACTATTGTCTCAAGACTATTTGAATAACAAAAGGGGTTTGAGGTGGAGATCAGATTTTCCACCTATATGTCGATTAAATAAAAAAAAAAAAAACATAAGAAACAAAGACTATTTGGTACTTTTTTTTTGCTGATAGTAACAATACATGTCATATGTTTACAATTCTTGAAGAAAGGTGGGAAACCGGAGAGGATAGTGTGCCATATACTTTGGCACAAATTACTTCTATACACTATCCTCTTTTGTTTCCCATCTTTCTTCGATAATTGGCCCATACTGCTGATCACCATCTTTTCTCCACCTCCAGTTGTCGATAGGCAACAACAAGTTAACTTTCGCGTGCACATGACATCAACTTTTACTATCACCAAAAAAAAAGAACTAATAGATGCCCTTTGTTTCTTATGGTAAAATTCTGAACTTAAACATAGTTACTCATTCTAAATTCCCATACAGTTCCTTTTGTTCTTTCAACAACCTAGCAGCTCGCTTGGTGCAAGCAGTTGCACAAAGGAAGGTGAAACAACAAATGGAACTGTAAGGGGATTTAGAAAATTTAACTAAATTTTTGAATGAAAAAATGACCTGGGTGCCACATGATTAGCGGTCTGGGAAAGGCTAAAAGAAGAAATGGAACAAACAAAAGGCAAAAAGCAAGAGCCTGCAACCCAAATGCAGGCCCAACACTGCTACAAAAACTGTGGCAAAACTCGACGCTACATTATATATAAGAGAATATTGTCACCCGATGAACTTGATGATTCCTGTTCTTCAGGTTCACATACCCATTCCCATTATTGCATTCATCTATTTTACGTTCTTCTTTTTTCTGAATTTCTAAAATCCCTTTTTCTCAATGGTTTACAGCCGCATTCTATAGGCAATGATGATAACTTTGTACGCCTCCATTTTCCCAGCTGCATGTTCGTTGGCAGGGCAACCACACTTTTAGTTGCAGCCACAACATGCATTTAATGCTGATTATATATGTACATATCTGAGCCTTACTGAGATCAGAACATATAGCCCCTCGCTCAACTACGCTTGCTGATCCAAGGTATATTGCATTTGTACCATTTCATGATCCAATGTATATTTACTAATTATATGCTCCTATAGTAAAAACTGTCTATTCATTTCACCATAGACGCTTATTCTAAGATCCTATGGTACACCCAATTGTGCAAAGAGACTCGAAACGACAAAACAGCCTGTACAGATTCTCAAACCAGCTGCCTGCATTCCTTTTTTACTTCTATTCAAGCTACAGCCTCATAAAAGAAGCTGAAAATCAAAAATATACAGAATATCAGTGATGGATGTACCGACACCGAACATAACTGCTGCCGCTTTTGCATGGTGTCTGCATCCATCATTGATATTTTGTTACTATTTTTGTCCTGTCAAAGAATCGATACTCACATTCTCAGTATATTTTATTGGCTACAACCAAAAGATAAGTGTTACTTATATCACTATGGTAAATTTAAAATGCAATTGCTGTTTGCATAGATAATCTCCTTAAACATTCTAACCATTACTTCTGTCCCGCTTAACTTATTTTCCTTTTTTTTATACCAGCGGATGATGCACAGTTATCTACTCCTGCTGCCATTTGTCAAACAGTTACAAATCCTGTAACGAATGCTAGCCAACCACTCAGAACACACAGAACTCATGTTAACTGCCAACACACAGGTAGTATTAATTATGTTTTCTTGCTATATGACACTTTTAACTGTAACTAATGTTTGTTGCTCTTTTCATGATTCAAACTGACCCTGCTCCTACTGCATCTTCTAACTATAATCCTGTATCTCAATCGTTTGCAGCTACATTCTTTAGGCAATGATGATAAGTTTGTACATCTCCATTTTCCCAACTGCATGTTCGTTGGCAGGGCAACCGCACTTTAAGTTGCAGCCACAGCATGCACTTAATGCTGATTACATATGTACATATCTGAGCCTTACTAAGACCAAAACATATAGCCACATGCTCAACTGTGCCTGCTGATCAGAGATATGTTGCATCTGCACCATCTGGTACTACACATGATCTTATGCAACTGTTTCAATTACAGCAATTGCATTCAGATGGTATGCATAAATTAAACAAAATCAGATATTCTTCATTTGCTAATATTGACAGGCGCTGTGGCAACATCATGAACTAGCCTACAGGTAATCTTCACTATCAATCCTTCACATTCACTTGCTTTTCATAATATGTTATATATTTTAATGCTCAGGGAATTTATGCATTCCACAGAATTACAAATTGTATGGATTCCTGTGTTCTTCCCAACCTATTTGGATTAAAAACAAAAACGTAAGTACCACACTATAACTTGACTTAAATTCTTAATTTTATTTAGTGAAATATCTTACAATCAACATAAATTTGCTTCACATAGAAACTAGCCTTTATTGAAACACATATCTTACAATCGACTAGCATTAACCATAAAACATCCTCTAATTGCATCCACACAATTAGAAACGCATTACACCTTGAAGTTTCATAATAAACACATCATTGTTACGTGCATTTAACCCAAATTCAGCTGCTATTAAGCGCATCTGCATGACTTTCTGTTCATCTTTTGCTATCACTTCTCTTAGATACTCTGCTGTTTTCTGAGCATGACTATTTCCAACACCTTCAAGCTCTTGAATAAAAGAAAGCCTGTCACGGTTAACACTAGCCAACCTATCACAAATCACACTCAGTTGCTGTGCCATATGAACATCCTCGATACTAGCTTGGCGACAATACAAAACTAATATGTCAGACCAACTATTAGAATTGGCCTCAACTCTTAGCTGATCACACTTAGGATACCTAGACATTTTCTTTTCTTTGTTTTCCTACACACTTATCAAATGAGTTATGAAAACAAATGTCCATTTCAGCTATCTTAAATAGGAAAACCAAATCCAAGGCAGCCAGTTACGAGATTCTCTTCTAAAAACAAAAAAAAACAAAATGCCCATATCTATAATGCACACTGCCGACATCTACTCACCCATAATTGGACATTACTGTTTTGCAGGTTTCGTACTTATGCTCACAGACTTTTTTACAAATGCCAGATTCTTGACAGGTATCCAAACTTGCCAGCCACATACTATAGACTAATTTATTCTACCTTGCCTTTTTCAAAGCATTAAACATTATTGAACTGAAGGTCTTAAAAGTGGCCAGAAATAAACAAACAAATGCTAACAATATATCTTATCTATCATTTCTTTATTCCTTGCTAATGAACCTCTCACTTGGTTTCATTGGTTTTACTGATTAAGTAAGTTATTGCAATGAGTTAGTGCATGGGAACTGCTAATCTTATTAGTTACTGCAAACTTAAGTATTTCACATTGATTATCTAATGATATTTCTATTCGTTTGTTAATTTGCAGAAGCACTGCTTTCCTTATATGGTACTCATACCTGTTCTAATTAGATGCTAAGGCGCTGTGCTGTAAGTTTCTTTCTAATTATGTATCTTTAAGCATTTAGTGTTTATAATGTTTTCTGATATGTATTCTGTACATGTTTTTGTAGCTGCTACAGAACCTTCTATTTGTTTTCCTAATGGTGGCCGTTCGCAGTTACAGACATCATGTTACTTTCGGTTAAATCAGGTTATCAAATAAACATTAATATAATAAGCTATTGTGATCAGTCAAAAAATTTTTTTGTTGGGTACTCATGCCTGTTCTAATTATACAATTGCCATTTACAGATTACTCCAGCACCTCACATCTCAAAGAGATCATTTCTTATATTCACAGCAAGCTTTCTCTCATCTTCATGAGCAGCCACCAAAATCACACTTTGCTCCAAAGCAGGCCCGAAATTCCGATTACTTCCATTTGTATATGTTGTTTGTTGTTTGACTTAGAACAAGATTCGTTGTATAAATGTATAACACAGCAGAACAACCGAAAAACATAGCAAACACTTCGTCGCCCCGCCGCAACGCGGCGGTTCGACGCACATCTCGTTTATATAATATCAAGTAGGACGACATGTCTTTTAAAAATGCCCTTATAAGAATTGCTTATAAGACATCTGGTATGGTTGAAAAATTAATATCCCATGTATAACTTAAATCAAGGTATAATAGCATGTAAAACCGAGATCTTTCAAGCCTAATTCTCACATAATCTTGCCCACTACATTCAGCACCATAACCATCAAACTTAAAAATTCATAATTTATTTTTCAACATTTAGTTAAATTGGGATCTTTCAAAGGAAAATTTCAGCTAATCTTGCTCACTAAAGTCAGTACCATAACCATCTTCAATATTTTCATGATTTGAGCTACTGCTATGAGACGAATATTGTACTTGTTAAGTTTTAATGAAAGTTTAATTTTGAAGTTCATTTTAATCCAAATTCTCTTTTAGTTAATATAAATTTTAGTTGTTGGATTATTTACTTTGTATCAGTATCTGATCATCTCAAAAAAAAAAAAAAAAAAAAAAAAAAAAAAAAAAAAAATATATATATATAAAATATATATATATATATATATATATATATATATTATATATATATATATATATATATATATATATACATTATCAGCTTCTTATTAAGTTGATTTCTAGTTTCAAAAGCTTATATAAGCTTGCTAGCTTAGTGTAAGTTTTTATTGAAGTTTCATTCCATGTTTACACAATAAATTCAAATAGTCAACGAAAGTCAAATGTGTTGTGAATCATTGATCTGTGGAATTCTGATAAGTTGAGCTAACCCGGGAAGAGCTTAGCCTATCTTAAAGATAGGCTTCTTTGGAAATCCCCTCTGTTTAGCTGAGGGGAATTAGCTTGTAAGTTTTGCTCATTTTCAATTTATTCATCTTTCATAGTTTATAACTGCTGCTTCTAGTTTAATGTTGGTAGGTTGATGCTTAATTGATAGATCAAATTTTAGTTAAACTTGTTTTATTAATTAGTTGTTAGTATAGTTAAATTTGTTAGCTAATAGTATAGTAAAAATCTGTCTAGTAGAGTTTCTGAATTGATAAGTTCTGTGAATCTAAGATTTTGGTAATCAGTGTTGTTGATAGTAGGTAATCTGAGGATTTGAGATATTAGTAAGTGTTTAGTGATTATCATAACTAAGAAATGGACTTGAAATTCAGTGTTAGAGTGAACAGACATTAATATGAAGTGATTGGATAAGTGAATGTGGCTGTGCTAAGAGGTTTGTGTAAATGGACATGATAGCATACTCAGTCCTTTCTCAGTAACTAGACCTTGTTCATAAGAAGTTTTCTTGAAATTTATTTGATGAAAGTGTGATAATTGTGGGGCAAAAGCTAGTTTGACCAGCTGTAAATCAGATTATATTTTTGGTTTTGACTTCTTAGTTTATTTGGTCAGCTTAGTTGAGTCCAATTGTGAGTTTGTTGAGGTTGTTTTCAAGATTAAGTACAAAAACTCAACTGTCTTTTGTATAAGCTAATTTCAGCTTATTTAAACTTGTTAAGATCTTTCTTTTTCATTTAAAGTAGTGATTATAAGTTGTTAATTGAGTTGTGAAAGAAGAAAAGTAAAAAAAAATAGTTTAGCAATTTGTAAAACCCAGGAATCGAACCTGGGGCTGTTTATCTAGAGTAAATCATTTTCCATTTTCAGATTATTGCAAATCAGTCCTTAAGTTTCAGGTGTTGCGAGTTTGGTCCTTGTCTTTGTTTAAAAGTGTTTAGTGTATTAAACAAGTTTCAGAAAAATACAGTTTGGTCCTTGTCTTTTGTTTTAAAAGTTTTAGTTTAAATAAAGTTTCCAAAATTTGCATTTTTAGTCCCTCGTTTTTTATAAAACTTTATTTTCTTAAATTTCTTTTATAAAATCAGTTTTTAATAAAATTCATTTTCGTCCATTAGATTTTATTTTTATTTTTATTTCTATTTTTAAGTATAATTTCACTAATAGATTTATAAATCTCGGGATTAGCCCGGGATTTGCATTTATTTGAATTTTCTTTGTGTGCATTTATTTTAATAGCGTAGATTGCTTTTAATTTTTCTTATTATAGTGTAATCAATTCTAAAAAAATAATCTTTCACGTCACTTTTTCACTTCACATTTTCACGACACCGATTCGACAAATTCGCCGTCAAACCTTCGTTGGGAGAACGACCCGGGGAAATATTTTCACGAATATTTCTTTGGAAAAACAAAAATAAATATAAAAACAAACATCAATAAAATGGCGCCGCTGCCGGGGAAGGCTTGAAACGAGTGCGTCGATTTCGTCCGTTGTTTTTGTGATTTGAAGATCCTTCCTTGGAAGTTATTGTTTTTTTTATAAAAAATAAAAAATACAAAAATATAATAATTAAAAAAAACACTTTTCCTAAAGTGTTTTCATAAATACATCTTAATAAACATCCTCGGTCTTCCGTTGAAGGAGGGCGGTTGTAAACCATTCCAAATTACAACAAAACAAATCGTGAAATTGATCGTTATCGGATTACTTTATTACTACAACCTAATTACGGGGTTTAAGGAAGCTTGACATTAAATTGTCGAGCTGAAGAAGGCGGGTTTTTAAGCATCTTCGGAGCTACCTTTGCCTTCCCGCCACGCTGCGCGTAGTTTTAAAGGAAACGGTTACGGTTAACGTAACGGTTACCAAAAAGAAAATAAAGTTTTTTGTTTTTCAATATATTAAAAAAGCCAAAAATAATTCCCAACCAAAAATACAAAAAGATTTTTGATTTTTATTTTTGTTTCCTTTTTGGTGTATGCACACCCGTTCTTCTTCTTCTAATCCTCTTCTTTCACCACTTTCAAATCCCGAGAGGATTATCCGTCAAAACAACCGTGTTCATTTCTCAACCGTTGAGGAAATGGCCAACAACCAACACAATCAACCCCCGCCGGTGGGTGTTGACAATCACAACCAAGGGCAAGCTCCCGATCTCCGCACTATGCAAGAGTTACTCCAGTGTCCCACCGTGGGATACGGAGATGCTATTGTTATACCCCCGATTCGAAACACAAATTTTAAACTCGAGACCGGTTTAATTCAACTTGTCACGGGAAATCAATTTCATGGTTTTGATCGGGAGGATCCTCACAATCACATCCGATGGTTCAATAAATTAACCTCAACACACTACCATAAGGATGTCCCTCACGAAACAATCAAATTGATGTTATTCCCATTTTCGATCGAGGGGGCGGCCCGAATTTGGCTCGAGAAAGAACCTCCTCAATCAATCCTTACTTGGGAAGATCTCGTCCATAAATTCGTGAACTATTTCTTTCCTCCGTCTAAAATGACCAATGCTAGGAATGAAATCACAAATTTCCAGCAACGATTTGATGAGAATTTCGGTGAGGCATGGGAACGATTTAAGGATCTCCTACGGAAATGCCCACATCACGGATTCTCGGAATTGCATCAAATCGATACGTTATACAATGCCTTAACTCAATCAGATCAGGATTCACTCAATGCAGCCGCCGGTGGCAATATCATGAGTCGAATGCCGAGAGAAATTCTTTCAATTATTGAGAACAAATCCAAGGTACCTACCTCAAGGAACAAGCCGGTTGTTTCTAAGGTGAGTACCCAAGCTTCTAGCAGTGATGCTAAGATCGACAAGCTTGCAGATATGTTCCAAGCTTTCATTCTCTCAGAACAAAAGAAACAATCTTCTCCATCCGCTCAAGTGAAAGCGGTGCAAGAAAATTGTGTTATTTGTGGTGGTCCCCATCCTTATTATGATTGTCAAGCTACCGATAGCCAAGTTTGCAATGCTACTGCAGCAGCTGCAAACTACAATCAAAATCAAGGATTCCGTCCTCAAGGTGAAGTTAACTACCGAGTTAGCAACCAAATGGGACCACCCGGTTTTACACCCGTCCAAAACAACCAAAACCGTTTACCTCAAATCAATCAAGGTTACAATCAAAATCAAAGCTACAACCAAAATCGAGGAAACAATTATCAAGCTCAACCGCAACAAGTCTATCAACCTCCTCCTCCCCAAGTTCCACTTCCTCCCGACTTTGTGAGTTATATGAAAGCAACCGATGCTAGCATACGAACTATGCAAGGTCAAATCAACAATATGAGAGCTGACTTTCGGAAGGAGATTGATACGACAATATCTCGACAAACAAACGACCTTAAGCAAATGATGAGTGGATTTTTTCAGATGAATCAACCCTCAACCTCGGGTACTTCTTCTCTTCCTAGCAACACAATTGCTAACCCGAGGGGCGATGCTAAGGCGATAACAACTCGTAGCGGTGTTTCATATGATGGACCCACGGCTCCGGCTACCGCTTCTTCTCTACCTCCCAAGGTAGCCGTCCGTGAACCCGAGGCGACCAAGGACATGGAACCTCCTACTAACAACGGAGGAACCAAAGACGTCCAACCTCCGGTCATCCATCCATCTGAACCAAAGAATGTTGAGCCAAAAGAAATTCCCGTCAAAGCAAACCTTCCTTATCCTTCGAGATTGAATGATCAAAGGCTCCGCGAAAAAGCTTCAAATCAAATGGAAAAATTTTTCCAAATTTTTCAAGAATTACATTTCGATATAAGCTTCGCGGATGCTTTACTTTTGATGCCTAAGTTTGTTTCGACTCTCAAAAGTTTATTGAATAACAAGGAAAAATTAATTCAATTAGCAAAAACTCATCTGAATGAAAACTGCTCAGCGGTAATTCTCAAAAAGCTTCCGGAAAAGCTTGGAGATCCCGGAAAATTCCTTATTCCATGTGAATTTCCGGGAATGGTTGAATGCTCCGCCTTGGCCGATCTCGGTGCTAGCATCAACCTAATGCCGTTGTCAGTATGGCAAAAGCTTTCTCTGCCCAAACTTACCCCCACTTGTATGACTCTCGAGCTTGCGGATCGTTCCGTAACCCGTCCCGAAGGTATAGCCGAGGATGTCTTCGTTAAAGTGGGGAAGTTCCATTTTCCTGCAGATTTTGTGGTTGTTAATTTTGACGCTGACCCCCGTGTTCCTCTCATTCTCGGAAGATCATTTTTGAGGACCGGGCGGGCTTTGATTGACGTATACGGAGAAGAAATAACTCTGCGAGTTGATAATGAAAAAGTCACATTTCAAATCAATCCGAACTCGAAACCTCAAACCGACAAATGCAATGTCGCTACGGTTGATCAAAAGTCCGATCCCGTAATTGCTCCTAAAAGAATTGATCCAAACCTTTCGAGATTCACGGTCAAGAGTATGTCAGAAAAACGTGCTGAGCTCAAGGCTATGAAAATCAATCCTGGATCGAGCAAATGGTTTGAGTGTTGTGCTGCAAATACTAAGAGTATTCTTGATGATGAATCTGATTCGGAGACCACAACGGAAGAGGTGGAAAATGCTAGCTCTAAGAGCACACCTCTTGTCCCACCTCCGGAGACGGTTTATCGTGTAGAGATGGTTGATTCTGTTCTTTCCGACTCTTCCCATCCTTCTCCTCCGATTGAGGGAAGTGAAATCTCGAGGGAAGAGTTCGAGGTGTTGTCTGTTAATACTCCAATTTCGCCGGAAATTGTTGAGACCAATAGTAATCCAGGGGAAGATATCTTGAAATTTAATGAACCATTATTTCCCCTGGAAGATGTTAAGGAAAAACCGCCTAAATCCGTTCCAGATGTTGAATCAAAATCAGAAGAGCACAGTAGTGGCAGTACCACTTCTTATATTGATTCTCTTCTTGAGGAGTTCGCCGATGAACTCGCTCACATCGATCCAATCCCACCGGGGGATGAGGACGATAAGTTTGATTTTGAATCTGACTTAAGAAAATTGGAATCGTTGATGAACCATGATCCGTCTAAATATGATTCTGATCCCGAGGAGTTCGCCGATGAACTCGCTCACGACGATTCACTTCCATCATATGATGATGATCTCTTTGACTTCCATGTGAATCTTGAGGAAGTTGAAAATCTTTTATACCATGCTCCATCATCTGATTCTTACACCAAGCCTAATGATGATGATGACCTCTTCGATTTTAGGGCCGATCAAACCGAATGGAGAAATCTTTTATATGGCAAACCTAATGATGAAAAAGGCCCTAAAATTGAAACCATAACCGAGGATGCTTCAATTGTCTCTAATGACTTAGCTCCTCATTCTCCCGAGGATGATTTCTTTTTTGAGTCCTCCATTGAGTACCCTGCTGAATTTCCTTGTGAGGACAAAGTATTTAAGCCAGGCTTACTCATTAATGGTGAAATTCATCCTTTGATGAAATTGACTCGTGCTAAGAATTTGAAGTTTCCTGCCTCATCAAAGGAACTTTTAATTCTGGAGAAAAATGATTCCTCTCTGCTTCTTTCTATTCAAAAACTCCCATTCTGTCCGGAGTCATCTCTGCTTGAAACTTTACTATCGTTTCCAGCCGGAAACGAAGACAAAGTTTTTGACCCCGGCATCACCGCTTTCATCTTCTAAAGCCGTGGGTATCTCAATCGGAGTGGAACTTTCGTGTGCTTCAATGTTTATTCAAACATCTTGAACGAAAGTCCGATTGAGATTATCTCTTCCACTTGCTCCCCCTAGGACAAATAAATTCGGGGTCGAGTCAAGCTCATGTGACTCGGTTAACAAAAACAAGCGCTTCGTGGGAGGCACCCCATGCTTATCCATCTATCTTCTTTCTATTTTCTTAATAAAGAGGAGGGAATCCTCCTCCATATCTTGTGCCTCGTTGTTTTTCTGTGATGTGTCCAGGAATGCTGATGATGAAGACTCTCGTGCTCGTAGTTTCCTTCACGCTACTCGAGTTTCATCATCCGCTGCTTATCCAATATCCAAAATCTTATCGTTTTACATTTATCTTTTGGCATAATTAATAAACGGCCTTAGATTTATGTAGGAGAACCCTTACCTTTAAGACATTGAGGACAATGTCTCGTTCTAGTCTGGGGGGGTAATTTTGCGATTTGATTTTTGCCTTGCATTTTTGCTATTGTCTCATGCAACCCCGTTTTTCCTCCAAAAATAAAAAAAAAAAAAAAAAAAAAAAAAAAAAAAAAAAAAATGAGAAAATTTAAAAATTTTTGCAAAAATATAATAAATTTTGACATTTTTGTTGACTTTTCGCTGGAGAGAGTAGGAATAAAATTCTAACTTGATCGGGCGTGTTGAGCCCTAGCTTGTCCCCTTAACCGTTTATAATCTTTAAGCTCGTGCTAGTCTTTTACATAAGGAGCTAGAAAACGCGAATTCTTTTTAAAGAGTTTGCAAGTTCCCGTATTTGACTTTATATATGCATGGCTTGATTATAAGGCTAAGCATTCGCGGATCTTATTATTTAAGATTTTAAATTTGCGAAGAACGAGAAATGATAGAGTTGTTTATAAGTCAGATTGCTAAACGTGGAGTAGTTGGTTCTCTTTAAAGCTCATCGAAGTTATTTGTGGCTTTTTGTTCCCATAAGCTTGTTTCACTCAAAAATAGATAAATAGGAATAATTAAAGCTATTTTGGTTTTGGCGAAATTTAGTTTTTATTTCTTCCTTAGAGAATCCTTGCTTATGGAAGTTGGGTACACATCAAGGTACTGCCAGTGTTACGGTGTAATAGACTATTCCATCTTGCCGGCTCACAACCGATGTTGGGATTGTTATAAAAGCCGTAGGACTCGGGATTTGGCAAAATATATAATAATGAATAATAATAATAATCCAAAGCCATAAAAAGTTTTCTGCATCTTGCCGGTTCGCAGCCGATGTTGTAGACTTCTAATAAAGGCAGAGGAAAAATTCCAAGGTCATAATAGACTATCACATCTTGCCGGTTCGCAGCCGATGTTGTGATTGTTATAAAAGGCCAAGGATTAATAATATGTGCTTAATAATGTTAAAAATGCCAAATTTCGACTCCGAGGTATCCTAATAAAGGCTTCCGTCTCTGGACTCGTAGATGAGTTGTTTCGGTCGCAAATAAAAGGGATATTCTCAAAATCATGTTAAATCAGAGACCTTGATGTGGACCTCATTTTTGTATGCAACGGTTTTCGAGGGAAGGTTTGGAAACTACTTAGCGTCTAAACTAGGTATCTTTATCGGATTAAAAATTATCGAAACGAGAATTTGAAGAAATTCATTTCTCACCAAAAATAAAATAAATAGAGGAAAAATAGGAATTTGGGAACGAGAAGTCCACAATTAGCTTTCTGAGTAGTGTCGGCAATCTAACTTGTAAATGACAATGATCTCGTTTTTAAGCTTAGTTTGGGGACTTGTGAAAAATCAGGAACGACGAATTTTATCCGTATGGTCACTTCTTTATGAGTCGTGTTTCCTGCTCCGTGACCCTAAAAGTTATCGTTAGATAATGATTGTCAACAAAGCCGTCACTCGAATAATAAGAAAGATACAAAAATAGAATAAAAGGAAAATCGGGGAGTTTTTTATAACATTGCATGAGGACATTGCAATACTTAGTCTGGGGGATTTTGGTATGTGCTTAAACACATACCATTTCTAGACCAAAACCGGACCAAAATAACCAAAAAACCCGACCAAAAGGCCAAAAGATATTGTGTTTTTGTGTTTTTGCATGTGCAGGGATGGATATCGTGAAAATTGACAAAAGACACAAGAAAATCAAGAAAACGAGCACGAGATACGAAAAGGCTCAGAACCGGAACCGGGAACAAAGAAAATGGTCAAAAATGCATCCGAGGTCCTCAACTATCAAAGATTGTCAACTCCAACCCTTAGATCATCTTTTAAAATATGGTAGCCACAGTCCCTAGAATTTCAGAAAATACACATTTAGTCCCTTAAAATTAAAACCTTTAAAAACTTTATATCTTAAACCCGGATCCAAACTTTAATCTTACCCAACCTTCCCTTTTAATAACAAGCCCAATCCACATCAATAAACCCATCCCACCTAATCCTATCCGGCCCATCCACTAAAGCCACAACCCGATCCATTCCCAAATAATTAACTCCTTCAGTCAACCTTATCTTCGGTCAAAAAAAGTTAAAAAGATAAAAATAAAAAAAAACAAACACACCTTATCCCTCTTATCTCTCTCACTAAACCCGATCCCCATTTTCACCCCCATGAACCCTAAATCCCCAACCCCAAAAATTACCGTGATTAAGGGTATTTTAGTACAATCAAAGGGCTTCTAGAAGGACCAGAGTATGTCAGAAGGTGTCAGACTCAAAGAAACACACGAGGGGATGAGGTGGCAGCTCGTGATTGGTTAGAACACGTCATGATAGAGCAATCCAAGGGCTATGATGAGTGGGATTGATTTAGACGGCTTAGATGAGCTCCAAACTAACACAAACGCACGCGGATCGCCAACATGGCATAGCCCAGAAGGTTCGAATTGAGTCTATAAATAGGAGAGGTTATCCCATTTTCGATATGTAATTTTTTTTTTAGCAAAGTTATGCTGTCAAAATACTTTTAGAATTTTAGTCTTTTAGTTTTCGGATTGTAATTTTTGTTTATGTTCATTCGGTTCGAGTATTGTACTTGTTAAGTTTTAATGAAAGTTTAATTTTGAAGTTCATTTTAATCCAAATTCTCTTTTAGTTAATATAAATTTTAGTTGTTGGATTATTTACTTTGTATCAGTATCTGATCATCTCATAAAAAAAATAAAAAAAATAAAAAAATAAAATATATAAATAAAAATATATATATATATATATATATATATATATACATTATCAGCTTCTTATTAAGTTGATTTCTAGTTTCAAAAGCTTATATAAGCTTGCTAGCTTAGTGTAAGTTTTTATTGAAGTTTCATTCCATGTTTACACAATAAATTCAAATAGTCAACGAAAGTCAAATGTGTTGTGAATCATTGATCTGTGGAATTCTGATAAGTTGAGCTAACCCGGGAAGAGCTTAGCCTATCTTAAAGATAGGCTTCTTTGGAAATCCCCTCTGTTTAGCTGAGGGGAATTAGCTTGTAAGTTTTGCTCATTTTCAATTTATTTATCTTTCATAGTTTATAACTGCTGCTTCTAGTTTAATGTTGGTAGGTTGATGCTTAATTGATAGATCAAATTTTAGTTAAACTTGTTTTATTAATTAGTTGTTAGTATAGTTAAATTTGTTAGCTAATAGTATAGTAAAAATCTGTCTAGTAGAGTTTCTGAATTGATAAGTTCTGTGAATCTAAGATTTTGGTAATCAGTGTTGTTGATAGTAGGTAATCTGAGGATTTGAGATATTAGTAAGTGTTTAGTGATTATCATAACTAAGAAATGGACTTGAAATTCAGTGTTAGAGTGAACAGACATTAATATGAAGTGATTGGATAAGTGAATGTGGCTGTGCTAAGAGGTTTGTGTAAATGGACATGATAGCATACTCAGTCCTTTCTCAGTAACTAGACCTTGTTCATAAGAAGTTTTCTTGAAATTTATTTGATGAAAGTGTGATAATTGTGGGGCAAAAGCTAGTTTGACCAGCTGTAAATCAGATTATATTTTTGGTTTTGACTTCTTAGTTTATTTGGTCAGCTTAGTTGAGTCCAATTGTGAGTTTGTTGAGGTTGTTTTCAAGATTAAGTACAAAAACTCAACTGTCTTTTGTATAAGCTAATTTCAGCTTATTTAAACTTGTTAAGATCTTTCTTTTTCATTTAAAGTAGTGATTGTAAGTTGTTAATTGAGTTGTGAAAGAAGAAAAGTAAAAAAAAATAGTTTAGCAATTTGTAAAACCCAGGAATCGAACCTGGGGCTGTTTATCTAGAGTAAATCATTTTCCATTTTCAGATTATTGCAAATCAGTCCTTAAGTTTCAGGTGTTGCGAGTTTGGTCCTTGTCTTTGTTTAAAAGTGTTTAGTGTATTAAACAAGTTTCAGAAAAATACAGTTTGGTCCTTGTCTTTTGTTTTAAAAGTTTTAGTTTAAATAAAGTTTCCAAAATTTGCATTTTTAGTCCCTCGTTTTTTATAAAACTTTATTTTCTTAAATTTCTTTTATAAAATCAGTTTTTAATAAAATTCATTTTCGTCCATTAGATTTTATTTTTATTTTTATTTCTATTTTTAAGTATAATTTCACTAATAGATTTATAAATCTCGGGATTAGCCCGGGATTTGCATTTATTTGAATTTTCTTTGTGTGCATTTATTTTAATAGCGTAGATTGCTTTTAATTTTTCTTATTATAGTGTAATCAATTCTAAAAAAATAATCTTTCACGTCACTTTTTCACTTCACATTTTCACGACACCGATTCGACAAATTCGCCGTCAAACCTTCGTTGGGAGAACGACCCGGGGAAATATTTTCACGAATATTTCTTTGGAAAAACAAAAATAAATATAAAAACAAACATTGAACTCTTCAGCAGCTTTTGCTATTGGCATGTAGTAGTATTGTGCGATCATTTCTCTAGTGAATGCCATGACTTTGGAATATCAATAACAACTGGATGAGTTGGGAAATAGGGTATAATATGACTTTTAAAGGCCTTGGTAATCCACTGAGATTCCATGTAGTTTAACAGGTTTTGTAACTTCTATTTATCCATAAACACTATTTATTATATTGTGGAAAACTAGAAGGGGGGTTGAATAGTTTTACCGTTTTAAAATTAATTCACTTTGTTACTTTATGTTATTTCAAAGGAAACAAGCACACACAAATATTCACACAATATATATATGAGAAGTAAAGAGAGGAAAGATCAAACCACACAACACGGATGTTTATAGTGGTTCGGCTACAAGGACTCTCTTCCTTGCCCTACTCCACTCCTCGAGCCTCTAACTCGAGAGTTATCCTTCACTAAGAAACAAACTCTCTTCTAGGTGGAGAAAACCTTTACACGTCGCTTACTTCCTTTTCCGGTACTAAGCTAAACACCGGGTTCTATTTTCAAGGTAGAACCAACCTAACGTCGCCTATACAATTACCGACACTAAGCTAGATGTCGAGTTCTTTACAAGGGTACAACCACTCCCGTTTGGTTCTTTCACAAGGGTACAACCACTCCCTACACTCTTTGTGTTTTGAGGACTAAAACACTAACCACACTTACTGAGATAAATGATACAAGTAATGATGTGTGAACTACAACTATATCACACAGTAACTATGCTAAAGGTTTACACGTCAGTGTTGAACCTTAATGCTTAATCTCCCTTGCTACAAAAGGAAAGATCAATGAAATGAATGAATGATAAATGTTAGATGATATGTAAATGAATGAGTATGAATGTTAGGCTCTATGAGTGATGTTGTGTCCAAATGATCAGCTTGCTATTTATAGGCAAGCTGATGAACAGCCGGCGGATCCCATAAAAGGGATCCGTCCTTTATGTCGATTGGATCCGCCAACTTGACAGCAACATGATAGCTAATAGTTTTGGAAATCTTTCCAAATCCAGCTGTATCCTCCACACCTTTGTCATGTCATATCAAAATCTTCCAAAGTCAACTATCTTGCTTGAAGATCTAGCCAATATATTATGTATGATGCATGCCATGATGTCATTGTATCATTTTAAAAATAAAGTTTCCTTTTAAGGAAATAAACTAGTAGATGTGTAAAATGTAATTCTAAGTAAACTTGTGAAATGTAAAATGTGTTTTAAAGAGACTTTAGCTAGCATTTATAATTTGCTAAAGGATATACTTTGTAATTGTCATTAACAAAACTAAGTAAAGATCGTAAAATATAAATAACGTTTTTAGGACGATATTTGTATTAACAATCTCCCCCTTTTTGTTGATGACAAAACATAAAGTATATTTTTGAGCAAAGGAATAAATATAGCATGAGTTCTTTAAAATATAGATTAAGTTTGTTTTATTTGAGTTTGAAAACTCTTTTTATGCAAAAGTGTATGTACTGTGATGATTCACAGTTATGCAAACTTAATCCTTTCTCCCCCTTTTTGTCGAAACAAAAAGAAGAGTTGCGTAGCGGAATGCGATTTTGAGAACTTTAAGAGCTCCCTCTTGTTTGATACTCCCCCTAAATGGAGTAACAAGGTAATGATGCATGATCCTACTAAAAAAATGGTTAGAAAAATGAAATGCTCCCCCTCGATGTATACTCCCCATTACAAGAGTCCCAACGTATACATTAAAAGGGTATGAGATGCTGCAAAAGAAATGTTAGTTGTGAATAGCCTCAAATGGAGAAGCATAATGCATATGATATGTTCATTCAAATAAGAATGATAATCTAGTTGACTTTAAAAAGTCAAAATGTAGTGTCTGATCAAAATATTGTACCTAAAGTACAAGTGATCAAACTAGAATATAGATTTCAAATAGCTAGATAATGATGTTAGTTACCTAACTAATGATAATATGCTTTATGTTGATCACTCATAAGCATAAAAACATCACATTCATTCATTGAAAATTATGTGACAAAAGTCACAAACATAATATGATGTTACATGAAAATAAAAAATACATCCTAAAAAATAAAAAGTCCCACAACAACATCTAGAAGGTCCTATATAATGAGACTAAAATTCTCCTATTGAGGAGGATGAGAGATGGCGTTAAGACGCTCAAGAATGTGGTTCAAAATGAACCCTCATTTCATTTTGGAGCTGGTGCACCAAAATGTTTGTTCTTTGAGCTATGTGAGCGGTTCTTTCACACATGTTGCAATCATGGCGAGCAAAACCGGGCGGAAGAGTAGACTCATTTGGTTGTGATTGGTTGTTGGGTGGTGGTGATTGTGCTTGTTCATTGGTTGGTGGTGGTGTTTGGAGGGAGTTCATGAGGATGTTTTGGAGGTCCATGGCTTCATTGAGGCGGTGATCTACCATACCCGAGAGAGTGTAGAGACGGTTGAGCTCTTCACTAATCTCCTCTTGGGTTTGAGGCAAATTGATCCACATTGCCTCGTCTATGGCAATGAGAGTTGATGTGGGTGAGAGAGGTGGTATTTGAGGTTGGGATGATGGTGCATCATGGTATAAAGGACCATGGATATCTGGGAAAATCGGATGAAAAAGCATAGGCTCTTGACCTTCAAAGGTCATGGGTGGAGGATTGTTTGATCTTGGTGGGAGATCCTCCAAGTCATCACGGTATGGATGAGGTGATGTAGGTGGAGTCCTAAATAGCTCCATGGGTTGGAGTTTGGGTGAGTTTGGTTGTGATTGAGATTTGATAGTCTGTGATGGAGCGGGTTGTGGTGTGGTTGCTATTGGAGTTATGGATGGAGGTGGAGTTTGTATGACAACATTGGATGGTGTAGGTGTGGATAAAGTAAGGAAATTTGAACTTGCTATAGGAGATGAGATATTAAGAGGAGATGATTCCTCTGATGATGAGTTAGCAAGATTTATGAAGCAACAGGGCTTAACACTTATGCGGGCAGTGCATTTTGGTGGTCTAGAAGTGGAGGAGTTGGTTGATTTGGTCAAGGTGAGCTAAGAGAACTAAGATGTACAGGTTGTATGTTGTGAAGAAGGTGAATGAGTGAGTTTTGTTCTAAGATATGATCCTAATATATAGGCAGATGGTTTATAGAAACTAGTGTTTGGATTTGATGTAAATCCAATAGAGAATGTTGGTTCCTAATGATTTGGAACAAAAATTTGTGCAAATCACATCACATAAGTCAATCCATAGAACTTATGTTGAGTAATATGAAGAAGATATGCAGTAAATGCAAAGAGATATTGGAAAAGCTTCTGATGTGATGTTCTCATGGATTTGAAGGATCCCTAAAAAGGGTTCCTTGCTTGTATAGAAAAGGTAACTCACTCCTTAAATTTAAAAATTCAAATTTTGGTGGAAAATGTTGTTCTTAAGTTTCTAAGAGTTTCTAAATAATTCTAAGATGTATAATGATCAGTGAACCTATTCTAAAGAATACTAGAAACTAAAATCTAAGAATCGGGATGAGTCGAAAAGTTTTAAGAAGTTTACTGTTGTACCTGCGGATCCAATCGACAAGGCGTGCGGATCCAAATTTTAGGATCCGCCGGTTAAAGAATGGCGGATCCAACGCTAACACATGGCGGATCCAAAATGAGGGATCCGCCAGATCCGTGGATCAAAACCACAAAAATGACACAGAGAGATGTGCATATTTGTCGTTTTTCGACGAAAACCCAAAAATTCTCCTGGAGCATATCTATCATCTAATATGTAATGCAAAACAATCAAATATGATACTACTAACACATGTTTAATCATAGATTAATCTGTTCATCGAAACTTACCTTATGAGGAGTTAAGCCAAACATAGGCTTAAACTCGGAAAATTGATAACATCAAGTGTTATCGACCTGCAATTTTTAGTTAGTTCAGATACACATCAAATATCATCATAACAAGTTAAGAAACAACCATTATTAATACTACATTGTCTAATAATGTTTCGAGCCAAACACTCCTTTAACTCAACTTCTTCTTCAATTTCTTCATGCCCTTATGAAGCTTCATCACCCAACGTCCTAAATTCTTCACCATTCCTTTGATGTTGCAATATTCGGCTGATTCATTTGGGATTGGTGGAAGTTGGGTCAAGTACTCTGGAGGGGGAATCCTAGAGTTTGGCATTCCATCATCGCCACTCATAGATGATGATGATGTTTGACCACGAGGACGTTTGCCCTAGTCAACCGATACCCTAAAGTCGCTCAAAGGAATGAAGGTGCGTTCTATCTCATCATATTCATGAACAAATCCTAAGGCATTTCTAGGAATGGGTGCAAACGCTCTAAAGATAAGGGTCAAAAGCATTCCATAAGGCAATGCCATGTTTCCTTGAATTGGAATATCGGCCATTCTCTTGGCGATATAGTAGGCAAGGTTGAAGGGTTGATGGGTTGACACATTGTACATCATGTGGCAAAGACAAGCATTGATGTGATCGCATTTTCCTACCGTGCACATGACATTGGCCCTTAAGACTTCTTCCATTTTCCTAAATTCGGGTTTTAGTTCATTTAGCTCCATAGCAAATGGATCTCTAGGAACATGTTTCCCTCGATACAACCTTGTTGGGTTGTTCCTAGGTATGAAGAGATGCTGACGAATGATTTCTTTTGAAGTCAAGGGAGTGGCATATGGTGCCATTCGTTCAAGATTTGAATCAAGAATGGTCAATGACCATTTATCAGAATAGACACTTGTTCCATGACTTGGAACTCCTATGACCTCTCCAAATTGATTTAATGGGATATTGTATTGATGTCCATTGACGCTAAAGCGAATGTTTATGTAACCTTGATCGTTTGACTCTAGTTTGACACTAGCATAGAATTCTAAAATGAATCGAGGAATTAATGATTCATCGATATCTAGGAGGGAATCGAAGTGAATAGCCGCTAGTTGTTCCCTAAGATAGGTTTCTTCATAGAATGAGGGATCTACAAACCTACCCTCATGTACGTAGTGTTTTTCTAGAGCTTTGAAAATTTCAACTTGTTGTTCAGTGAGTCCTTTGGTTTTATGGTGTTTGGGTAGGTATTTTATGGTGTGTTTGTGATCATAGTTGGTCTCGGGAGGCATGATTTTCCTAAACACAAAAAATTATATAGTTTTAGTCGAAATTATCGAAAATATGTGTATAGGTCTAGTGTGTGCCTACATGGGGACTATGTGGAGGTACGGTTATCTCGACTCATTTAGATGCATGAAAATTTGTTTTATGCAAGTTTTATGATAAAACGAGAGATAACCCAAACACTCCTGCTTCAATGTAGCTACATTTGAATGTACCCGAAAATACATATTAGTTATGTACTCCCTTTAGCATTCAAGAGACATTATGCAAGTGATGTTTAAAAACTAACGTTTTTATATTTGTATGAACAATGTTCAAAAATCATTTTTCCTAGTCGTGAGAAGATTTTAGAAAAAAGATTTCTCATGGGGTTTTTGATGAAATAATGATAATGTACTACAAGATGCAATTCCTAACTAAGAAAAACATGATTTGAAGTGCAATTCAGTAACTATGTTTCATGATTTTTCAAGAATTATGCATATTCCCCAAGTTTTGATTTTGTGCATGAAATAGAAATCCTAGACGCAGATCAGGAGTATAAACATGATAAGGATACTTACAGTGATGTTTGGAGCACAAATTTGTGGAAGAAAATAGCCTAAATTATGATTGTGGTGAAGTATGAAACGAATTCAGTAGGTGATAAGTTTTAGGAGAGTGATGAATAGTACTTGGTGTTGTTTATTATATAATAAAACAACCTGTGCATGTGACGGATCCGGCGGATCCAAAACAAAGGTTCCGCCTTTGTTATCGTTTGGATCCGCGGGATCAGAACACAATTTTTGGTTTAGAGTTTGGTCAAACTAAGGTTTACTCTACTGTTTTATCTAATCACTATGTTCCATTAATCCTAATCCAAGTCTAAGGTAGTTGAAAGGTTCTCTTTTGAGAGGTTTTGTGAGGATGTCGGTAATGTTGTCCTCTGAGGAAACTTTCTCAATTGAGATGTTTCCCTTCTGAACATTGTCGCGTAGGAAATGATGACGTATTTCAATGTGTTTGGTTCTTGCGTGTTGGACCATTTTTTTTGCTGAGGTCGATTGCTCTTTTGTTGTCACAAAGAATGGGGATGTCGTTGAGTTCAATTCCATAGTCTACGAGAGCTTGTTTCATCCACAGTGCTTGTTGACACGCCTTTCCTGCAGACACATACTCTGCCTCTGTTGTTAAGATTGCGAGGGCTGTTTGTTTCTTAGCGAACCATGAGGTGAGACAATGTCCTACAAAAGTACAAATACCGCTAGTACTTTTTCTATCAACATAGTCACCGGCATGGTCTGAGTCAGCATACACTATGGTTTCTATACCTGTTCCTTTGGGATACCATAATCCTAAATGTGTAGTGCCTTTAATGTACCTAAATATCCTTTTAACGGCTTCAAGATGGGATATTTTGGGATCTTCTTGAAAACGTGCACATAGACAAACACTAAACATAATGTCCGGCCTACTAGCCGTAAGATAGAGTAAACTACCAATCATTCCCCTATATTTAGTGCTATCTACGGATTCATTTTCTTCATCCTTTGTGAGTTTGGTTTCTGAGGACATGGGAGTTTTCATTGGTTTTGAGTCTTCAAGACCAAACTTCTTAAGCATATCTTTGATATACTTTGATTGGTTGAAGAATATCCCATCTTCTAATTGTTTTATTTGGAGACCTAAGAAAAAGTTTAGTTCCCCCATCATACTCATTTCAAACTCATCATGCATGATTTTTGAAAAATCGTTGCATAACTCTTGACAAGTTGAGCCGAATATAATGTCATCCACATATATCTGGACGATGATAATATGTGATCCCGGTATACTTATGGTCAACTAGGAAAGTCTTAAGTCGATCATACCAAGCTTTTGGTGCTTGCTTAAGTCCGTATAATGCTTTCTTAAGTTTGTAGACATGATTTGGTTTTTCAAAATCGGCAAAGCCGGGAGGTTGTGCGACATATACTTCTTCATTTATAAATCCGTTTAAAAATGCACTTTTGACATCCATTTGAAATAATTTAAAATCATGTGCACATGCATATGCAAGTAGTATCCTAATAGACTCTAGTCTAGCTACGGGTGCAAATGTCTCATCGTAATCTATACCTTCTTGTTGATTGTAGCCTTGAGCTACTAGCCTAGCTTTGTTTCTAGATACTATGCCATTTTCATCCATTTTATTTCTAAATACCCATTTTGTACCAATTATGGTTTGATTTTTAGGTTGTGGAACTAATGTCCAAACATCATTTCTAATAAATTGGTTTAATTCCTCTTGCATAGCAATAACCCATGATTCATCCTTTATAGCTTCATTTATATTTTTAGGCTCAACTGTTGAAACAAAACAAAAGAAATTACTTTCATTTTGAGCTTGAGATCTTAATGTTCTTTCATTAAGTTTTCCGATGACGTTTTCTAATGGATGACTTTTAGATTCTTTAATGTTGATAATTTCTTTATTTTCTGGTTCATCCTCTAAATTTTCAACCATTTGTTCTTCAACTAAGTCATCATCTACCAAAGTTGACGTCTTAGAGGGAGGTGGACTTTCATCGAATGTTATGTTCAATGATTCCTTGACTCTTGAGGTTTCTTTGTTCAACACTATGTATGCTTTACTATTTTGTGAATACCCGAGGAACACACCTTCATACGACTTTGGGTCGAATTTGGTGAGATAGTCCTTTGTGTTTAAAATGAAGCACTTGCTTCCAAACAATCTAAAGTACCCTAAAGTAGGCTTTTTGCCTCCATATAACTCATATGGAGTTTTTCCCAAAAATGGTCTAATTAGAACTCGATTTAGAATATATGTAGATGTATCTACAGCGTGACACCAAAACTTTTGAGGTATGTTTTGTTCATTTAACATAGTTCTACTCATTTCTTGAATTGTCCTAGTTTTTTGTTCTACTACACCATTAGATTGTGGAGTTCGGGGAGCCGAGAAATTATGTGTTATTCCATTATTATCACAAAAAGTTCCAAATTGGATTTCGTTGTCAAATTCTCGCCCATGGTCGGTTCTAATAGATACTATGTTACTTCCTATTTGATTTTGAATTTTCTTGCTTAGAATTTCAAATTTATCAAAGGCCTCATTTTTGGTTTTCAAAAATTTAGTCCACGTATATCTAGAGTAATCATCTACTATAACTAATGTGTAAAAATTTCCTCCATAACTTTGTATAGCCGACGGGCCAAACAAATCCATATGCAATAATTCTAGACACCTAGATGTAGATTCCATGTTTTTAGCCTTATGGCTATTATGCACTTGTTTCCCAATTTTGCAAGCATCACAAAAGTGTTGGTCATATTTCAACTTGGGTAGGTTCCTAACGAGTTCCTTAGAAGATAAGGATTGAATAAGCCTCATATTGGCATGACCTAAACGTCGATGCCATAGAGTAGAGTTTTCGTCCAGAGATGTAAGACAAAGCTTGTCTTTAGGTGTTTTATCTAATTTCATAACATATACGTTATTCTTTAAAACACCTCTTCCTACGGTTATGCCGCCTTTAAGTATTTTACTTCCATTTTCACTGAAAAGGACATTATACTTTTTGCGACATAATTGACTTATACTAAGCAAGTTAAATCCTAAATTATCTACATGAGCAACATCATCAATAGAGAGAGAGAGTCATGAGAGATCGTACCTTTTCCAATGATTTTGCTTTTAAGTTTGCTACCGAATGTGACATTACCTCCGTCGTACACTTGGTAAGTTGAGAAAAGGCTTTTGTTTCCTGTCATATGTCTTGAACACCCACTATCTTTGATCCACTCATCAGGTTCTAGATCAACCTTTAAGCATACCTCTTCTGTGTCATGAGCCATAAGGGCAACTTCATTGTTCTTATGCTCATCATCATCTCCTTCACTATCACTCCAAGCTCCACTAACAAATGCTTTTTGAGACTTGTTCTTTGGAGGCTTTGGACAATCACCTATAAAGTGAACCGAATCTCCACACCTATAGCACTTCCTCTATAACTTGCCTTTTCTATGATCACGGTCTTTACGAAGGGATTTCTTTTCTTCACGAGGTGGTCTTACGAACTTTCCTCGTCTCCTGAAGAATTTCTTGAAATCTCTTACGGCCATGGCATATTCTTCGTCTTCACTACTAGAACAAGATTCTTCATCATCACTTGACTCAGCTCTAGCTTTCAAAGCAATGGACTTCATTTTCTCCTTCTTGCCTTTAACTATTTTTGAATCTTTTTCCATCACCATTTCGTGAACTTTGAGATTTCCTATGAGCTCATCTAGTGTCATGCTTGAAAGATCCTTGGATTCTTCAATAGCTGTCACTTTTGCTCTCCACTTTGGGTGGAGTGCTCTTAGAAATTTCCTGACAAAATTCTTACTAGAAAAAGATTCGTCAAGTGCTTTAAGTGATGTAATAATAGTATTAAACCTAGCAAACGCACTATCAATGATCTCATCTTCAGAGATAACAAATTGTTCATATTGTTGAACAAGAAGATCAATTTTGTTATCTTTGACTTGTGAGTTTCCTTGATGAGTGACAATTAGAGATTGCCAAATATCTTTAGCCGTTTTACACATAAAAACTCTTTCATATTCTTTCTTAGGTAAAACATTGTAAAGCATCATTTTGGCTTCATTATTTTTGGCAATCAACTTCTTTTGCTCATCACTGTGACGAGTAAGAGAAGTTTCTACATCCCGACCACCCGAAATATCATTACTTATGGCCTTGTAATCACCCTCAACAATTATAAACCATAGATCAATATCCTTTGACTTCACACAGTAACTATGCTAAAGGTTTACACATCTGTGTTGAACCTTGATGCTTAATCTCCCTTGCTACAAAAGGAAAGATCAATGAAATGAATGAATGATAAATGTTAGATGATATGTAAATGAATGAGTATGAATGTTAGGCTCTATGAGTGATGGTGTGTCCAAATGATCAGCTTGCTATTTATAGGCAAGCTGATGAACAGCCGGCGGATCCGGCGGATCCCATAAAAGGGATCCGTCCTTTATGTCGATTGGATCCGCCAACTTGACAGCAACATGACAGCTAATAGTTTTGGAAATCTTTCCAAATCCAGCTGTATCCTCCACACCTTTGTCATGTCATATCAAAATCTTCCAAAGTCAACTATCTTGCTTGAATATCTAGCCAATATATTATGTATGATGCATGCCATGATGTCATTGTATCATTTAAAAAAAAAGTTTCCTTTTAAGGAAATAAACTAGTAGATGTGTAAAATGTAATTCTAAGTAAACTTGTGAAATGTAAAATGTGTTTTAAAGAGACTTTAGCTAGCATTTATAATTTGCTAAAGGATATACTTTGTAATTGTCATTAACAAAACTAAGTAAAGATCGTAAAATATAAATAACGTTTTTAGGACGATATTTATATTAACATATATATTAAAAAGGAATTTTGTAACTGAATTTATTCAGTTAAGTGACCCTTCATGTATCACAGTTGTCTAGGAGTTATATTTTTTAGTTGATCCATCTGTCTAAGCAACATGGAAATTTAAGTAAGTGGATAAATTTCATTATAGTAATACACCTGAGAACTGATTTCTACACAACCTATTGATTTGGTGGTCTGTTTTGGATTTTTGTTCCTTGAATTAACAACATCTTGTCGTCCTGGATATATATACAATAACTATCCAATAAGTTGTTGCCTGGTTCGATAAGAGAATGAAACTATTAATTAAAAAATCACATTTACATAATTATAGATAATTGAATTTCATTCCTTAGAAATTTAGTTACAGTAGAGATTTAGTTACATACCCTAGGAAATAGTATACAGAACTCATCTTTTGGATCATTGATTCTGAAAAATAGGACAATCTTATACATTATACATAGCATATTCTTTAAACCATATGGAGACAATCTTTAATACAGAACATTTGCCCATTAAACTTAAGAAAAAAATCCAGTAAAAGCCCTTTTTGCATGCATTTGATCAGGTGCAGCAAGTGTCCCAACCATAGTAGATCCATCTTCAGTGTACCTGAAATCAATATCAACACAAAAGAAACACCCGTTCCATGTTGGGTAGGTGGAATAAATCATCAAACAGAAACAAAAATAAAATATAATGCTATGAATCAGTCAATGGTGCTGTATCCTTCAAACGAAAATAACAAAGAATCCCCAAAACAATTTTAATCCAACATATTATTCATGTCCTAATTGTTTATTTTACAAAGGCTTCTTGGTGTGCAGCCTGTTGAAACTCATTCTGAATCTGCCACCATAAACCTGACAATAAAATATAGAAAGGAAACCATGTTAATACGAGGACAAATGTAAAATAATTAGTGAACAAAGGGTGTGCGCAACATGTGCTCACCGTCTTGTCTTCTTCTTGGCAGTTAGGGTGCTGGTTTCTCCTTGGACATCATCAGCAGGAATCAGCTCATTTTTGGCATCCGAATCTTCAATCTCCGGCCTACAAACAATAGAAACACGGTTGTCATGTTCACTTTACCGCTGTTTTGAATTTTTTGGTAGGAAAATATTATTTGCTTTGCTTTCCTCTTTTTTTTCTTACCCTCCGTAGGCTTGGCCGGTGTAGCAACTGATGGGGCTTTGGGCTGTGGTTTGGATGGTGACCCTGCAATGACAGTTCCATCATCAACGGTGCTTGAGCTTGCGCTTTCCACCGTCGGTTGAGGCGGGTCTACCGTCCAGTAGGTAAAACTCTCAAAGCTTCCATACTCATAGTAGGTATGAGACTTGATTTCAAAAACGTGTGTTGTGCCAATGAGGTTGGCTATAGCAGGTGATAAGTTTGCGTGGTCTTCCAAAGTCTGTAGGGTAAGGCGTGAGTAATGGAGGTTGGAAATGGACAAGGAATTTATAAATATACCTCATCCTCCTCTTCCAATATTGCTGTAGCTGGGAACTTCACCAATTCGGTTGCGGGCTCATCAAAAAGCACTACCACAGTCTGTTCAGTATCATCTGAGATACCAAGCTCAAGGCGATACCTGGAGAGGGCATGTTGCAAACGGTATGTATCAATGTGAGTCATTTTATTAATTGAATACAAATGCAAACATTATTAGTGATAAACATAACATTACCTTATTACTGGGTATTCAGTTGGCTTGTCACACGCATCACACCAAAACCGCCCATCCTTTCTAGTAGTACCTTTTTTGCATTTTTCACCTCCACATGATGGAAAATTCCATCCCTTCCTATTCCGCACATTTTCGATCCGGGCCTTACAAATGAAAGTTGCCGACAGTGTAGAAATAAGGTATATTAATATTATGCAGGGGAATGAGTCTAGAGAAATGGCAGATTCAAAAGAATACATACATCATTTTTCAATAATAAACATTAAATTTATACATCTTCATACCTGGTCTCTGTTGTTCCCTTTACACAATTAGAATTAACTACAAAGTTAAGCTAATCGTGTTCCATGACTAAGTAATGTATTGATTAACTAAACAAAATAAGTAAAACGTAAATGATCAAGACAAGAGTTTTTCAACGTTTAAATTCTTATTAGAAGTTAATCAAAAGAATCTATACCCAAGTGTTTGCGGAAAAAACACTTGGGATTGACATGACAAGTATGGTGTTGTCTCCTCACTAAACTTAAGCTAAACTTAAGTGACAACTATAAGGAACCACTGAGCTATCTCAGGGACTAGGTTGCTCTTTAGAGGAGTAAAAGTGGTTTGTGAATGTCTAAGCATTAATTGCACAAACTTGTCCACTTTTTACTCCCTTATGATCCTATTTATATACAAGTATAAAAGAGCACCCGTGACTTAAAAGATAAAAGATGACCTAAGCTAATCAGGACAAAATACTGATGTATTTTGTCGCTGTTACAAGAACCTATTTTGGGTATAGGACAATTGTGCTTTCTGAGTAACAGTGATGACACTGTTCTTATTCTAAAGCCTTTCAGGGAAAGTTTGACTTTGGCCTGATAAGGACTTCTCCTTATCTCTTCAAATCTTTCCCGCCTTGTCCTACCTATCTTTCAGTCTTCAAGTTCTTCAGTCTTGGTGTTCAGTCTTCATTCTTCATTCTTCATAGTTGTTGAGGAGACTGGGGTTCAGTGAGTTATTGTCATCACTCACTGAACCCATTATCTTCTTCTTTGGCATAGGTGCCACTCAAGGAGTTCCGCCTCACTGAATGGTGAATCCTTCTTCTTAGACTCGTCCTAGGCATCTTGAAGATAACTCACTGAGTGACTGTTCACTCAGTCACCTGAGAGCATTCAAGGTTATTTAACACATAGGATAATTTGTATTCAAATCTTTGTTTCAGGATGCTTGGGTTCTGAATGGACCCAACAATCTCCCCCTATTTGGATATAAATTTAGCCTAAGTGTTTGATCTGTGTAAGTGAGCAATTGGGCTTCTTCTTACACTGAAGATACTAGAAAGCAATTAAAGGAAACTGATATAACAAACATGGGCCATCATCTTATTCATAATCATTAGATCAGTCCTATCATCTAAACATAATACTCAGGGAAAAGTAATCAGAGTTCCTTAATTCCCATGAGTTCCAATTTAGCTTTCTTAGACACCAACACCTGCTTGCCGAGTCTCTCACTCATCATCTTTTCCATCAGTCTTATGAACTCTTCATTCTCAGGGCTCTTCACATGAAGTGCCATCAGCTTGTAGGCCAGAAGAGTTGTTGTTTCCACCAGATGTATGTCACTGACTGTCTGGAACACTTGTTGACCAAACTCATCAATGAAGAAGATACCAAACTCAGGGTGCTTGATCACTTTGTTGGGATAGAGCTTGACACCTTCAGGAGGAGTTCTGTTGCAGTGAAGAGCAGCAATAATTTGTTCAATTTCTTGGCCTATTGCTTTCCTCTTCTTCTCTGTGCTCTGAGTTGGTTCAGGGATTGTTAGTCCCTAAGAAACAAGTGCCTTTTGATGGTCGATTCCTAAGCTTTTGGCTACCCTTTCCAGTTCTTCATACTTGTTTGTCAGGGCAGCCAGAAGGTCAGGGACACACTTGTTCTTCTTCTTCCTCAGGATGGGCCCCATCATGTCCCATTCCTTGATCCCATATTCTGAGAACTTGAAGGGTTTATTCTTCTCAGTCTTCCTTGGTCCTCTATGGACTGTTATGGCAATGGGATCAGTGTTTGCATGAATGGTCATGTCAGTGATGGGACCTTCACCCCTAGTCTTCGTCATGGTCCAGACATACCTCTCATAGTTCCTTCTCTTTCTCTCAGTATTCAGCTTGACCTTCAGGTTGTGTTCTTTAATTTGGTCAGCCTGAAGTTTGAGGAATTGTTCCCCCTGATATTCTGCTCAGTCTCTCTGATGACTTCCTTAGCCACTTCAGGAATCACTGGCTTACTGAGCATTTCAGCCTTGATCCTATCTTCTTCATCCAAGAATGTGGCCACTTCTTCGCTGGTTCCCTTGAAGATTCTCCCTTTATCTAATATGATTTTCATGAGCACTGGTGCATCAGGGTCGGGACGCACTTCTCTTCATGCCTTAACCAGTTTGGGAGGTGAATCTTCAGTCTTCATGATTCCCTTCCCTTTGTCAGTGGGAGGGGGTGTACTGAAGGAGGCTTCAGGGAACTCTATGGTTGTTGTTGCTTCAGTTGGAATGGGAGTGGTAGCAACAACAAGTGCTAAAGAAGTTGAGGTTCCTGGCATGAAGCTTTAAAGAGGGACAACTTCAGTGATACCTTCTGCTGCAGGTTCAGGAACTGGTTCATCAGGTTTCTCCCCCTCAATAGATGCTGGAGCTTCAGTGAAAGTATCTGTTAACTGAGGAGCTGGGGGAACTTGAGAGTTCTAAAGAACTGATAGAATGGTGGAGACCATGTTCTTGATTTCCAAGGTTTTGTTCTTCAGTGAGGATATGTATGTTGCCATGGTGACTTGAGCTTCGAAGAGTTGGGTGACCCTGGTGGTGTAGTGATTGACCAACTTATTATGTTTGGTAGAGAGCTGGTCAAAGGCTGTGGAGATTTGAGTCAGGCATCCTTAGGTATCAGAGACTGACTTCTGAATGGCTTCCTGCTGAGACCTGAGAGGTGTAAGATCCACCTCCTTAAGGAGCTTGAGAAGCTAAGTAATGTTGGAGGAGGTGGTCTTCTGAGAATCCATGAACTCAGTCAGCTTGGTGATGAGAGCTGGGTCATCCTTGAACTCTTCTTGAATAGCACTTAGAGACTGCAACAACTTTTTGAAGTGCGTCCCTTGTTCAAGTCCCAGTGTCTCAATGGCGTCGTCAGGTCACTGACATGTTTATCAGTAGAAGCAGTGACCTGGTGAAGTTGACCGTGTGAGCCTTCAATAGTAGCCATGAAGTCAGCATAAGAGGCTGCTGCTTCAGTGTGCTGATCCCATTGTTCCTTGATTATCTCATTGAAGAGGGCAGTGTTTGACTTTCTAAGGAATTTGACTAACTGCCTTTCAGTGAGGGGTAGAACATTGTCATACTTCTGCAAGTAGTCAAGAGTTGCAGGAGCAGAGTCTGAGAAGCCTGATGAGTTGTCTGATGATGATGATGATGATGATGTCGGATGGTGATGGGATTCTTGTTCCTCAGGAGGAGGAGATGAAGTTGGTTGCTCAGTGTGCTGAGGGGAGTTGTAAGTCAGAGATTGGTCATCAGTTTCCATGGCTTCCCCAGCAGGGAGAACCTCATCATCCCCAAAGTCAACCATTTCTTCTTCTGACTCTTCATTAATAAGCATTTGGAGATCAGCAAGAGTAGGAACCAGGTTTATATCTGGCTCCCCCTCAGAAGAGGGCTCGCCTTTGTTTTGGCCAGGTCCTGACCCCTCTATTCCAGCAGACTGGGTTTGATCTGCCTGATCCTTAGGGCCAGTTCCCGAGAGATGCGCAATGCCTTGAGGGGTGTAGGTTCCATATCAGCGGGTGGTTGCATGCCCCCTGAGTCTTTATCCCCTGAGGTGCCTTCAGGGACTGGTGGGTTTGATCAAGTTCAATCACTAGGCAATGAGATGTTTAGGTCCCTCATTCCAGCAGGGTTGTTTTGCCCTGACGAAGATATAGGGACCGGTACTCCCTGAGACTCTGATTGTGATTGATCAGAGCCATAAGCAGGATGTGAAATGTTGGGGTCCCCCTTTCCACCAAGGTTATGCTGCCCTGATGAAGATTTAGGGACCAGTCCTCCCTGAGACTCTGATTGTGCTGTATTAGAGCCATGAGCGGGATGTGAGGGGGTGTGGGTCCCCTTCTCGGTAGAGTAGTGCTGCTCTACTGAGATTCAGGACCCTTTTTTCCCTTAGGAAAAAGTAGTGATTTACGAATGCCTTCATCAGGAAGTGATTGTTGGTTGGTTCCTAACTCCACTAACTTATGTATGTTAATAGAGTCTTTAGGAGAGGGTTTGCTCGAGGACACTGAGTCTGATTTCTCAGTGCCCTCCGTTGGCCTTTGTTCTTTGGCCAATTGAGAACTGGTCTCTTCTATGGGTGTCTCAGTAGGCTGGGCCTTTTTTAGCCTTCTTTTCTCAGGCTTTGAAGCAGAGGTCTCAGTGTTGAGTGGTTTGGGTTGAACCACCTTCCTGGACCCTTTCTTCTTTTTCTTCTTCTCCTTCTTGGAAGGAGAAGGCACAGGTGATATAGCTTCAGCACCCTGAATGACCATCAACATATAGGTGGTCAGGGTGATTTGTGAGACCTCAGTGGGGTCTCGTGAGTAGTTGGCCTTGTGTAAGACATCAGGTTCAGATCCCTGAATATTTGGCCTAACGTACTCCGAGCCCATTAAGTCTTGGAGCACACAGGAAATGAACCTAAGGTAAGACATGTGTCTTTGCTTGGATTTCCCTAAGAGCTTGACTATGAGGTCCCTAAAGATGATTTCTCCCACATCAATTTTTCTGCCTTCTAGGAGACTGAACACTATCATTTGTTGAGCAGTGTTCAATTGCTCCGTTGAGGATTTGTTCCCACCAAGGACCTGAATGACAAAGGTCATCAGTATCCTCCAAACGGCAGGAAACCATGTTTTTATTATAGGGGCTTTGGCCAATAAAGTCCCTGGGGCCACATCAGGGTGCTGTTTGTCATGTGGACCAAGTAAAAGCAATCCGGCCTTTACTTCACTAACAGTGGGTTGAGGGGCAAAAGTCTCAGTATAATCAAGGCCTGTGGCTTTGATAAAGGTTTCGTAATCAAGGGAGAGAGTTTTCCTTCCCATTGTTCATTGAGAAAGTAATGATGGAGTCCTTGATGACATCAGGGTTGGTGACCACCGCTGTACACCAGAACTCCCTCAAGTAGCCATGGTATATGACTGAGGGTGTCTTGGTAAATGCTGTAGAGAGAAAACAATTTTGTAGGTATTTTACCATATCCTTATAAGCAGGAAAATTTTCCGGATAGGCAAAGTTCCCTACGACATTGTTTTTGGTCATGTCCATACTCTCTAATTGGAATTCCACATTTGGAGGGCAGGTAATAGCCTTAGAAGCAGCCATTATAAAAGAGAGGTCTTGATTATTGAAAAAAAAAAATCTGGTTTTGAGATTAAGAACACACACAGGTTTTGAGAAAAAATAGCAAAGGTTTGATTAATATTTCAAAGCGTGTGTATGTTATTTTTTGTGTGGGTATTTATAGGGATGTGGAGAGAAAGGGTTATTTTTGCAATATAGCAAATTTCAGTCAAAAATTTGAAAACTGTTTTGTAAAAATGTTTGATATCCGCATCAAATGCCACCACTCCACTTTCCTAGGTTTTGCACAACTGCCAAGATGAACAATTGTGCCGTTCTGCAAAAAGTGCATTTCGCAGTGTGACGTCACCACATATAATATCGAAAGATATTACTTGTGAGGAGAGGCATTAAATGCCAAGTGGGATGTGTGGTGATGATGTGGGGGCCCAAGATGTGGATGCCAGAGGGTATAGGAACATATATTCCTATAGTAAATGTGAATCCAGTTACCAACCTAGGACATTTACTAACTAAATACTTAGAGCATTAAGTATAGCATTGAATGTCATTTGTTGATGTCTTGAGGCCCCTGAATGGCTTTTCATTTAGTGTGAGGGTGTTCAGGGAAGGTTATTCAGTGAGACATAAGATTCTTATTCATTGAGAGATTTGTTGAGTCAGGGACCAATGGTTATCAACATTTACACTAAGTTGGATGGGTTTAATCTGTGGACTAATTCTCAATATCTGGACTGATTCTCAATATCCAACATCTCCAATTCAGCTTTCAGTCTTGCGAAAGTTGGTTCATCCAATGGTTTGGTAAATATATCAGCTAGCTGATACTCAGTGGGGATGAAGTGTAATTCAATGTCACCATTCATGACATGATCCCTGATGAAATGATATCTGAATCAATACGCTTGGTTCTCTGATAAAGAACTGGATTGTTTGAGATAGCAATTGCACTTGTGTTGTCACAAAAGATGGGTACCATCTTGTAATGGATGTCATAGTCACTGAGTTGACTTTTCATCCATAGCACATTTGCACAGCAACTGGCTGCTGCAACTTATTCAGCCTCAACTGAGGACATGGCAACTAATTGTTGTTTCTTAGCACTCCAACAGACTAGTTTACTACCGAGGAATTGGCGGGAGCCTGAAGTGCTTTTCCTATCCATATTGCAGCCTGCATAGTCAGAGTCTGAGTACCCTTTGAGATCAAAGCCTGAACATTTAGGGTAGTACAATCCAAGATTTGGAGTACCCTTCAGGTACCTGATGATCCTTTTTACAACTGTGAGATGTGATTCTCTTGGGTCAGACTGATATCTGCCACATAAATAGACTGAAAATTGGATGCCAGGCCTTGATGCAAGTAGGTACATCAGTGACCCAATCATACCCCTAAATAGAGTTTGATTTACTGTTTTACCAGCAAGGTCATGACCTAGGTTGTTTGGGGGAACCATTGGAGTTTTCACCGAGGCACAGTCATTGAGCTCATACTTTTTTAGTAGGCTTCTATTGTACTTTTCTTGACTGATGGAGGTTCCCTTATTAGTCTGCTTGATTTTTAGTCCAAGAAAGTAAGTGAGTTCTCTCATCATGCTCATTTCAAATTTCTTTGCCATCAGTTTTTCAAACTGTTTGCAAAGTTTATAACTTGTTGAGCCAAATATGATGTCATCCACATACACTTGAACAAGAATGACATCTTCTTTTGTCCTATAGATAAACAAGGTGTTGTCTATCTTGCCTCTGACAAATTTGTTCTGGATGAGAAAGGCTAAAAGAGTTTCATACTATGCCCTAGGAGCTTGCTTCAGTCCATAAAGGGCTTTGTCAAGTTTGCAGACATAGTCAGGAAACTCACTTCTTTCAAATCCAGGAGGTTGTTGAACATAAACTTCTTCTTTCAGTAATCTATTGAGGAATGCACTTTTTACATCCATTTGATATACTTTAAAGTTCATGTAGGTTGCATATGCAAGGAAGATCCTGATGGCTTCCATTATTGCAACTGGTGTAAATGTTTCTTCATAGTCAATGCCTTCTTGTTGATTGTAACCTTTGGCAACAAGTCTGGCCTTGTTTTTAATGACTATGCCATTTTCATCAGTTTTGTTCTTGAATACCCCTTTCATGCCAATGATAGAAACATCCTGAGGACATTTGACCAAGGTCATTACCTTGTTTCTATCAAATTGTTCTAGTTCATCATGCATAGCCTGACTGCAACTAGGATGTTTCAGTGCTTCTTTGACACTGTTGGGTTCAATATTGGCGATGAAGTCCACAAATAGACATTCATTGGCTGAGGCTGCTTTAAGTTTAGCAGCATTGCTTCTAGTAAGTATTCCTTCAGTGGACTCTCCAATTATGTTGACAAGTTCCATATCTTTTGGCCTAGTCCAACTGTCCTGAGGTCTTGGATATTGATTTGAACTTGTGGAGGCCTGATTGGGTGGTGGTGTAGGATCAGGTGCAGAAACTTGAAGATCTTTAGGATCTTGAGTATCTGACTGACCTGGTTGATCACTGAGATTGATTGGTTCCTGAACACTTTGTTCAGACTGATTGATTTCATCAGTACATGTTTGTGCTTCAACAAACTCAGTGATGGTTGGATAAGGAAGGTTGCGTGGGTTATGTAATAGGATATATCAGCATCTGCTTGATATTGTGTGGAAGGATTACTATCAGGATGATATTCATCAGGAGGATATCTTAATGAATCATCAATTCCTATCTCTTCCACTGAGGTGTTTGAGAATCTGATGGCTTCAGTACTCTCATCAAAGGTGACATGGAATGTTTCCTCAGTTTGTTGTCTTCTTGTATTGAACACCTTGAAGGCTTTAGAGACAAGAGAGTATCCTAGAAAGTATCCATCATCAGTTTTTGCATCAAATTTCCTTAAGTGATCCTTGTGATTATGAATAAACACAGGGCACCCAAAGACATGAAAATAGCTGATGTCAGGGATTCTTCCTTTGAATAACTCATAAGGAGTTTTGCTATGTCTCTTGATAATGATGGATCTGTTTTGAGTATAACAGGCAGTCTTAACTGCTTCAGTCCAAAAGTGTTTGGATAGAACTGATCCATTTAGCATTGTCCTAGCAGCCTCAATGAGTGTTCTATTCTTCCTTTCAGCAACACCATTTTGTTCAGGTGTGTAAGGAGAAGAGAAGTTTTGAGAAATTCCTTTCTCATCACAGAAACACTCAAGATCATGGTTTTTGAACTCAGTCCCATTGTCAGTCCTAATTTGTTTGACTTTTATGTCATTTTGGTTTTCGATGTTCCTGACAAAGGACATGATTGTTTCAGCTGCCTGACTCTTTTTGGTCAGGAAGTAAACCCAAGTGTATTTTAAGTATTCATCCACTATAACCAGAGTATACTTCTCATGGTGAATGGACATTGGACTGATGGGTCCAAAGAGGTCCATATTGAGAAGATGAAGGCAGCTTTTGATAGAGAAGGTTTGTTTGGTTTTAAAGGATGCTCTATGATGTTTACCTTTTTCACAGGCAGAGCAGGGTTTATCCTTTGAAAACACAAGTGATGGTTTATGTTTTTGAAATTCAGATGGGAGAGTCTCTTATGTCAAAGCCAGTTTAGAGTTTCAGGGGCTTTAGCAAAGAGACATGTTCCATTCTGAGTTAGAGTAGACATATCTAACACATAAACATCTTGTCTTCTTGGTGCAATAAGAACAACTTCTTTGTTTGCATTAAAGATGGTACCTTGCTTATCATCAAATTGAACTATGTATTTTGCATCACATAGTTGACTGATACTAATAAGATTATACTTGAGGCAATTAACATAAGCTATCCTAGTAAAAACTATTCCACTACAGTTTACTGAACCATAACCTTAAGTGAGACATGATGAATTGTCAGCAAATACCACCTTAGGTCCTGGTTCCTCAACATATTTGTGCAGATATTCCTTCACACCAGTCATGCTCCTTGAACATCCACTTTCTAGATGCCAAACAGGCTCACTGGCATGTCTCTGCACAAATAGTAAACTGTGTCAGTTTTTTCTATGACCCCACCTCTTGATGGACTTGGCTTTGATGGCCTTTTTAAAAGATACAATTGATGCATGGTCAGTGGTGGTATGGACTGTGCTTCCACAGATTTTACATTTGGTTGTTGATGTGGACTCAGTAGACTGAGAAGAGGATTTGGTGGTACCTCTTCTAGCCTGAATGACCTTTTCATGTCCTGAGGTGTCATGAGAGGGATCTCCACATATGTTACAGCGAGGATCCATTAGACAATCATCAGGAAGATGGTCATTGAAGCCACAATGTCGACAAGGTGAAAAAGGCTTAGCCTTTTGTCTTTGTTTCTGTTTAGAATCAGAAGGATACTGAAAAGCCCGTGCTTTAAAGTTTGCAACATTGGATGAGACTGTGTATGACAAGTGATTAGAAGTCCTGTTATCTTCCTTTTTGCATATCATGCAAAAGAGGATTCTATAACAATCATCAGTGGAATGATTTGTATAGTTACACAGTTCACATCTTTGTTGTGGTTTTGGTGAAGATTTTGGTTTGGTGATGCTTGAGGAAGCTGATTTGAGATCTTTAATCTTAGATTGAGGAGGTTTTTCAGATGATTCAATCTTTTCACTCAACTTTCTGACAAGCTTAGCCAACTGATCATATTTTGAATCAGGGCTTTCAGGTTTCACTTCAGTTGAGACTGAAGGTGTTAAGTCATCAGTGGGAACTAAGACTTTAGGTGTGGGTCTTTTCAGGATCGTTTTACCCAATCCTGACTTCTCCTTTGGAGAATGTTGCGAGTAAACTAATGGTGTTAGGTCTGAGCATGGTGCAGCTCCTTGAAGGACTTTCAGTGGTGGGAGAGGTGTTTGTGATTCTGATTCAGACTCATTGACAGACTCAGTGTTACTGGGCTTATCAGTGAGTCCAAGCATATCTTTGATAGCCTGACTTTCAGGTTGCAAGATTTTTCCAGTCTCAAAGTTAGGTAACTTACTGTCTGGGTTGTTTCTTTCAACCCAGTCACTGGACATGTGTTTCATTTCTTGCTCAAAAGATATGGTAGTTGGAATAAAGGCCTTTTCACTATGAATCTCACTAAGGGATTCAGTGAGTTGGTCTTCTCCTACGATTTTCTTTTTAGAACTAGGAATAAGACTAATAGTTTCATAGACTTTAGGATTCTTTGTTGTCCAGCTTTCAATGATAGCCTTTTCTTTGTTGAGTTCAGTTTGAAGAGCTTGGTTTTGTTTCAAAATTTCACTGTTTTGAATTTGAAGTGTAACAGCTTCTAGCTTGGCTTGTTTTAAGACAAGTAGTCCATCTCTACACTTGTTTAACTCTTGAACAAGTTTATTGTATTTTGAAAACAAATTAAGTCTTTTCTCTTCAACAAACTTAAGATCAACATTAATGTAATTTAAGTAAGATTGCCAATCAGAATCATCATCCATAGATAGTAAAATATTTACCTTTTTCATGGTGATGTTAACCCACTCTCCATTTCTTGCATGGCTTTTTCCAACAGCCAGCTGATCATTATCTGAAAGTTCCATAAGTGCAGTGACTCTTACTTTTTCATCATCTGAGGAGACCTCTTCTTCATCCCAGTCATAGGCTTCAGCCACAAGTACCTTGTTCTTTGTTTGAACAAGTTTAGTGGTTTGAGCAGCCTGAGATACTTAGGGAGTGGCCTCAAGGAGAGCAAGTTTAGCTTTAGCTTTTCTATACTTAGCTTCAAAGTCTTTTTGATCATTTTGAACAGTTTTGTTTTGAAAATGTTGAAAAGACTGAAGCATTTTTGGTTGAAACTTGCTAGTTCCTGAAGAAGAACTATTACCCGAGAATTTATATGAGGGTTCTGAGGTGGTTTTAGAAAAACAGTCTTTTGCAAAATGACCCTTTTTACCACATTTGAAACATTCAGTGGTTTCATTTGCTTTTGCTTTAGAAAAGTTTGACTGATTTCTTTTTTATAAAACGTTTAGAGTTAGCAAGGAGTGCCCTTTCTTGAAATTCAATATGCAAGTCATTAAGGTACTCCTCACTGGTTCTCTCATCAGCCTCATCATCAGAATTCTCTTGGAAATCCTGTTTTTCTTGGTATCTGAGGGACCTTCAAAGCTGTGAACCAAGTCAAGCCAAGTTTGTTTGGCTGTTGTACAGTTAATGACTGATTCCATTGTATCGTCAGGAAGACATGATATAATGATGCTTTTTAGGCGTTGGTCTTGGTTAACCACCCTTCTCTCATCAATAGTCCACTGAGCTTCAGGTTTAGGTAACCCTTCAGCAGTCTTAGGGACAAAGGGACCTTCATTGATACATGTTATGTAGTATGGTTCCATACCAGTCAAGTAGCAAAGCATACGCTTTTTCGACTTGCTAAATTTACCAGCTTCTAGTCTAGGAGCAACAACTGAATAGCTTCCTCCCTTTTTGTCAACTAGCTGGGGTACATTACTATCATCCATGGTAGGATCTTGGTTTTAAAAACCTTTTGAGCACTCTTTAGTTTTAGAAAGATTTTATAAACCAGAGGCTCTGATACCACTTGTTGTTCCCTTTACAGAGTTAGAATTAACTACAAAGTTAAGCTAATTGTGTTCCATGACTAAGTAATGTATTGATTAACTAAACAAAATAAGTAAAATGTAAATGATCAAGACAAGAGTTTTTCAACGTATAAATTCTTATTAGAAGTTAATCAAAAGAATATATACCCAAGTGTTTTCCAAAAAAAAATTTGGGATTGAAATGACAAGTATGGTGTTGTCTCCTCACTAAATTTAAGCAAAGCTTAAGTGGCAACTATAAGGAACCACTGAGCTATCTCAGGGACTAGGTTGCTCTTTAGAGGAGTAAAAGTGGTTTGTGAATGTCTAAGCATTAATTTCACAAACTTGTCCACTTTTTACTCCCTTATGATCCTATTTATAGACAAGTATAAAAGAGAACCCGTGACTTAAAAGAAAAAATATGACCTAAGCTAATCAGGACAAAATACTGATGTATTTTTTCGCTGTTACAAGAACCTATTTTGGGTATAGGACAATTGTGCTTTCTGAGTAACAGTGATGGCACTGTTCTTGTTCTAAAGCCTTTTAGGGAAAGTTTGACTTTGGCCTGATAAGGACTTCTCCTTATCTCTTCAAATCTTTCCCGCCTTGTCCCACCTATCTTTCAGTCTTGGTCTTCAGTCTTCATTCTTCATAGTTATTGAGGAGACTGGGGTTCAGTGAGTTATTGTCATCACTCACTGAACCCATTATCTTCTTCTTTGGCTTAGGTACCAGTCAGGGAGTTCCGCCTCACTGAATGGTTAATCCTTCTTATTAGACTCGTCCTAGGCATCTTGAAGATAACTCATTGAGTGACTGTTCACTCAGTGACCTGAGAGCGTTCAAGGTTATTTGACACTTAGGATAATTTGTATTCAAATCTTTGTTTCAGGACGCTTGGGTACTGAATGGACCCAACACTCTTTGATTTCACTGCTTTTATTGCAGGGATCTCAACATCATCCAGTATCATGGTGGATGAACTACTGGATAAATATAGCTTATCTGGAAGGTAACATTAAAACTTAAATTAGAATGTGGAAGTTGCCTAACATGAATAAGCTAAATAGTATATGGCTACTCACTGTTATAGTGTTTTGCAGATGCCGAGGTCACCATAACAGGACACAAGCCTATATATTTTGCTTTCTTCTCAATCAATATATCACCAAGGCTTCCCCATAGAGTCACCCATATTGATTGGCCCCTTGATGCACAACACACAAAATTACAATAAACGGTAAGTTCCTTAATAGATATTGGCAAAGAAGTCATCAATTTTACCACATCAATTGTAAAACATAAATATAACAACCTATGATTGGCCAGGTAGAAATCAAGGTTTTTTTAGCCTGTTTTCGTGTAGTTCATCCTTCCAACATTCGTTACATAGCCTGCAACATCTAAAAGGTAACATATTTTATGGCAGGTTAGCAACACTATTTAAGGACAACAAATAAATGAACGTACATAAACAAATAGAAAATTACCAATGAGATACTTGTTGTCTGTAGGTACGATGTGATCAAAATCCACCAGTTGGAAAGGATACCTGACAAACCCTTTTGGCTTGACCACGGCTTTCCTTATCGTCGTTGCTCCATCAAACTCAAGCATAAAGGTATCGTCCTTCCTAATGCGAAAGTCTTCCTTGTTATGCATGACCACAAAATTTTTAACCGAGTACACACCCCCCTCTTTTAACCTCAAAAAATTGTGAGCCACCGTTCCCTTGGCAGTACAATGGATTACATTACCATGCCAAAAAAGCGTGTTAAAAAGGGCTATAGATTCTTAATTATTTTTTCCTGTATTGGTATTACACAGATTTTTGTGAAAGAAAGATGAATATACCTTAGCATAAGAGACCAAAAAATTAGTGCTCAAGTAACGCCCGATAATAGCGTTGACATCCCACATCCTACACAGCATCACCACAATCGTACCAGTGACGTCCAACTCGAGATCGTCCAGGAACAATTTAGAGCTCACGCTTCCAACTTCTGCAGCCATGATGATATACTGAATGGGTCTTTTTAATTTTACTACTATTGGACTCACGTACAATTTCTGGACTGGCAATGGGCTTCATGCCTCATTTATGCAGCCTACATTTAAGATAGTTGTAATTGCAGCTTGATTTGTATTCTTTGAGGTTACAAAACTGGAGACCTTATGCGTTCTGTAACACCATATTTGATGTGGTTGCATTCAAGAATCTATTTCTTATACGTAATAATTGATATAGTTTACATGTATCTTAAACTATGTTGTACCGTACAATCCTTTGTGCACAAATCATCTTCCACATTAAATTAAGCCATTTAATCTTTATATAGTATAGATTAATCACATAAATTACTTCATAAATATGAGAAGTGTTATGGATAAATATAGAATGAATTTCCATATCTCTTATTCTTAGTAGTTATCTTAATTAGAGTAATGTATCTTGTGGAATACTCCACCTTTGTAACTATATATACATGTCTCCTTTGAGAGATGAATAATATAATTCTTCATTAACTCTATCTTGTGTTCTTCTTTATTACTCTTTACTTTATTGTTTCACAACACTAGTTATTAGGTCTTGAATTGCGCATGCTTAAACACAATAGTTGCTTGCATGACATTAGTTCGGGTGGTTTTAATATTGCAGTTGTAGTGATTTTATTTATTTACATGTAAAACACTTGATTAATTTATTAACTAGCATGTATGTTTTCACAAAAAGAGCAACTTCACTTGTATAGATTACGCTATAATTTTTTGTTAGAGGTTATAGGCTATTCTGAATATTATATAAAACAGTATGAAAAGCATAAAATAACTCATATAAAGTGTTGGAAAATTTAGTGCACTTGAGGGATCAGTTCACACCTGGTAATGGGTCAGGAGGTACGGAGTGTACACCCATCAGGTCCCTGACTACCCTGACTCAAATAGTGGTTAGTAGTAACTCATCAGAAGGTTTAATCCTTCACTGAGTTACTACTACTAGTAATTTGTTAGTACTACTAAGTTACTACTGCTAGTACTTTGTTAGTACTGCTGAGTTAGTACTGCTGGTACTGAGTTAGTACTGCTGGTACTAAGTTAGTACAAGTTACTAAGTTAGTAATGCTGGGATAAGTATGTAACTACTTTGACCTATTCAAGTGGAAGTTAAAACTGCCTTTATGACCACGTTTAATTGGTCATGTAACCACTATTGGCTATAATGGAGATAATTATGAGGCGATTAATGGGCCGATTAATCCTCTTAATTCCATTTGACTAGCTGTGAGTATTTTCATATATATTGGAGATCAATCATGCATGAGAAAATACAGAGAACATAAACACTTGAATGCAAAAAGGGTTATTGATTTGCGCCTAATTCAATAACAAACATTTGGTCTTATCCCAATTAGATATTCGTGATACCCAGGCAATAGGGTCGAATAGTTTACTTTGGAAAGTGATAACACGATTCCAAGTGATATCCGGTAACCATTCATTGGTACGAAGTTAGGTCATTGATTATCTTCACCCTGTTCTGGGCCAACCAACAACCAACAATCAAAGTAAACTATCTTGTGATAATCAATGGCTGCTGCTGCTACTGCTATGAAACACATGGCTTCAAAATTTGCCAAGCTTGATAAGTTTGAAGGGGTTGACTTCAGGAGATGGCAGAAGAAGATGGACTTCTTGCTTTCAAGCATGAGTGTGGTGTATGTTCTGAGCACTCCTATTCCTGATGATGGTGATGATGCTACTGTGGAACAAATAAGGAAGAGGAGCAAATGGGAGAATGATGATTACATTTGCAGAGGTTTATTCCTCAATGGTATGTATGATTCTCTCTTTGATATTTATCAGAATGTTGATTCTTCCAAAGAACTATGGGATTCCTTGGATGCCAAATATATGGCTGAGGATGCATCAAGTAAGAAGTTTCTTGTAAGTAATTTCACAAATTACAAAATGATTGATTCAAGACCAGTTATGGAACAATACAATGAACTTCTTGGTATACTTGGAAGGTTTACACAACACAAAATGAACATGGATGAGGCTATTTCAGTCTCTTGTATCATTGACAAACTCCCTCCTTCTTGGAAAGATTTCAAGCATACCTTGAAACATAAGAAGGAAGAACTGACTCTTGTTCAGTTGGGCAGTCATCTGCGTATTGAGGAATCCCTCAGGGCGCAGGATAATGACAAGCCAAAGAGTAGCAATGCTATTGGTGCATCTGTTGTCAATATGGTGGAACATAACAATTCCACCAGGTACAATGACAACAAGGGCAAACATAAACATCATGATAACACAAGGGCTGACCCTAACAAGAAGGCAACACCTACTTGTTGGAAATGTGGCAAAACTGGTCACATTGAAAGGGATTGAAAAGGTGTTAAGATTGGTGGTAAAGCAACTGGTTCAGGCACTAGTGGTTCAGGGAGTGGTGGTTCTGCCAACTCACTTAAAGGTCAGAATATGTTTAACAAATCCTTTCAGATTTATTATGTTACATATGTATCTGAATCTAACTATGTGCAGGATGATGATGTTGCGTGGTGGGTTGACTCTGGAGCAACTCTTCATGTGTGCAACGATAGACGCTGGTTCAAGACTTACGAGTCATTGAATGATGGTTCTATTCTTCACATGGGAAATGAGTCAACTGCCCTGGTGCATGGTCGTGGTTGTGTAGATCTTAGTTTTAATTTTGGAAAGATTGTAACTTTGTTTAATGTTATTCATGTTCCTGATATAAGGAAGAACTTGGTTTCAAGTAGTGTTTTGAATAATCATGGATATAAACAAGTTATTGAATCTGATAAGTTTGTTTTGGCTAAACATGGTGTTTTTATTGGTTTTGGCTATTTGTGTAATCAAATGTTCAGACTTAATATTGTCACTGATATTGTTAATTCAGCCTTTATGTCAACCTCTAAACTGAACGACTCTACCCTCTGGCATGCTAGACTTTGCCATGTACACTATAAAAGGATGCAAGATATGTCTAAGGATGGGTTAATCCCAGCATTTGACATGGACACTGAAAAGTGTAAGACTTGCATGTTGACCAAAATAACTAAGAAACCTTTTCAGGGTGTAAAACGTGAGACTGAGCTCTTGGAGCTAATACACAATGACCTGTGTGATTTGCATGCCACTCCCTCTTTGGGGAATAAGAAGTACTTTGTGACATTTATTGATGATGCTTTTAGGTTTTGTTACGTCTATCTGTTACATACTAAGGATGAAACATTAGATAAATTCAAAGTATTTAAAACTGAAGTTGAATTACAACTTGGGTCCCTGATCAAAAGATTAAGGACTAATAGGGGAGGTGAGTACATGGATTCTCTGTATTTTCAGTCTGTTGGTATAATCCATGAAACGACTGCTCCCTATACTCCTCAGCAAAATGGTATCTCTGAAAGGAAAAACAGAGTGCTGAAGGAGATGGTTAATCCTATGTTGTCCTATTCAGGGCTGAGTTAAGGGTTCTGGGGTGAAGCTATGTTAAGAGCTTGCTATTTATTAAATAGGGTTCCCAACAAAAGGAAAAAGGTTACCCCTTATGAACTCTGAACTAAAAAGAAACCCAACCTGAACTATCTCAGGGTCTGGGGTTGTAGGGTAGTTGTAAGACTCCCTGATCCAAAGCTAAAAACTTTGGGTGAAAAAGGCATTGAATGCATCTTTGTTAGATATGCTGAGCATTCCAAGGCATATAGGTTCTATGTTATTGAACCTAATGACTATGTTTCAATTAACTCAATAATTGAATCAAGGGATGCACTCTTTGATGAGAATAGATTCTCATCAGTCCCTAGACCAAGTCAGAGGATTCCTAATGGAACTGATGACATTGGTGTATCAGAGGTCTCTGATGAAGTCCCTGATGAGGTTGTGGTTCAACAACCTGAACCTGAGCTCAGAAAGAGCAAAAGGATCAGGACTCCCAAGTTATTTGGACCTGAGTTTCAATTATATCTAATTGAAGGTACAATGGATGAGGTCTCTGACCAACACTCCTATTGCTTTAATGTTGAGGATGATCCCAAAACATTTGATGAAGTAATGAAGTCCCAGGATGTTGCTTTCTGGAAAGAAGCAATAAATGAGGAGATGGACTCTATCATGGGCAACAACACTTGGGTGTTGGCTGATCTACCACCTGGTTGCAAACCTTTGGGTTGCAAATGGATTTTCAAAAGGAAAATGAAGGTAGATGGAACTATTGAAAAGTTCAAGGCTAGACTAGTCATTCATGGCTTTAAACAAAAGTCAGGGATATACTATTTTGATACTTATGCTCCTGTGGCACGTATCAGTACCATAAGATTGCTGATTGCTTTGGCATCAATTCACAATCTGATTATTCATCAGATGGATGTGAAGACAACTTTCTTGAATGGTGAATTGGATGAGGAGGTTTATATGAACCAACCTCAGGGCTTCATCTTTCCTGGCAATGAAAACAAGGTATGTAAACTGATTAAGTCTCTGTATGGACTAAAACAGGCACCTAAGCAATAGCATCAAAAATTTGATGAAGTGTTTTTATCTACTGGTTATTTACTTAATCAGTCTGACAAATGTGTATATAGCAAATTTGATGAATTTGGTAAAGGGGTCATCATTTATCTATATGTTGATGACATGCTGATCTTTGGCACTGATCAAAATCAGGTTGACCTGACAAAGGAATTTTTGTCATCAAGGTTCTCCATGAAGGACATGGGGAGGCTGATGTTATCCTTGGTATAAGGATCAAACATGAGAGTAAGGGAATTTCTATCACTCAGTCTCATTATATTGAGAAGGTACTGAGGAAATTCTACCACTCTGATTGTACTCCAGTAAGTACACCTATGGATACAACTGAGAAGCTGATGCCTAATACGGGCAAAGCTGTATCTCAACTTGAGTATTCTAGGGTGATCGGCTGCCTAATGTATGCCATGACTTGTACAAGACCTGATATTGCATTTGCAGTGGGAAAACTGAGCAGGTATACTAGTAATCCTAGTGCTCAGCACTGGCAAGCAATTCAAAGGGTACTGAAGTATTTGAAGAAAACTATGGATTATAGTCTCTCATATACTGATTATCCTTCAGTATTAGAAGGGTACACTGATGCAAGTTGGATCAGTAACACTGAAGACAATTCGTCTACCAGTGGCTGGGTATTCCTACTTGGTGGAGGTGCAATTTCTTGGGCATCCAAGATGCAAACTTACATCACCAGTTCAACAATGGAATCTGAATTTGTGGCTTTAGCAGCTGCTGGTAATGAAGCTAAATGGTTGAGAAACTTTCTTCTTGAGATTCCATTGTGGCCTAAACCTATAGCACCTATTTCTATCCGTTGTGATAGTGCAGCTACATTGGCAAAGGCTTATAGCCAAATGTACAATGGGAAGTCTAGACACTTAGGTGTCAGGCATAGCATGATTCGTGAGCTTATCATGAATGGGGTGGTTTTTATAGAGTTTGTTAGATCTCAACAAAACTTAGCTGATCACTTGACGAAGGGATTGGCTAGAGACTTGGTTATAAAGTCTGCTAAAGGGATGGGTTTAATGTCCAACTTAGTCACTGAATGCTAAGACACCCAACTCCCTCCTGAGGAAACTTGGGAGCAGAGTTCAATGTGGAAATCTGAACATTCAGTGGACTGGAGCACATGTTTTACAATCATCCCAAGGTTGTGCTCGGAACCTGCTGGAAAGGAGGATGAAGTCTTTACTTCTTAATGGTTAATTTCTTTGAAAAAAGTGCTAAGCAGGAGCATGAATAAAGAGGAACCATCTATGTGAATGTTGAAGTTTTTTCACTTCAGGGAGCATAGGACTTTCGGCTCTTACAACATTTATGAATTGGATATGGACATATGGCTTGTAAAGTGTCAGGAGCATTTAAGTGTTTGAAAACTTGTGTGTATTTTATCTTTAGGTATTCAAATGGGTTGAAGGGTTCAATTCTTAGAACACCCTGATTCTCGAATATTTGAAGGTGTAATGTACTAAGATGGAAATTCAATCCTCAGGATATTTTCGTTTATGGACTTGTTTTGTTTAATGTTTTATTTTCATGCAAAGGAAGTGAACTAAATTTGGGGAGGATTGTTGAAAAATTTAGTACAGTTGAGGGATCCGATCACACTTGGTAATGGGTCAGGAGGTACGGAATGCACACCCATCAGATCCCTGACTACCCTGACTCAAATAGTGGTTAGTAGTAACTCATGAGAAGGTTTAATCCTTCACTGAGTTACTACTGCTAGTACTTTGTTAGTACTGCTAGTACTTTGTTAGTACTACTGAGTTAGTACTGCTGGTACTGAGTTAGTACTGCTGGTACTAAGTTAGTACAAGTTACTAAGTTAGTACTGCTGGGATAAGTATGTAACTACTTTGACCTATTTAAGTGGCAGTTAAAACTGCCTTTATGACCACGTTTAATTGGTCATGTAACCACTATTGGCTATAATGGGGATAATTATGAGGCGATTAATGGGCCGATTAATCCTCTTAATTGCATTTGACTAGCAGTGAGTATTTTCCTACATATTGGAGATCAATCATGCATGAGAAAGTACAGAGAACATAAACACTTGAAAACAAAAAGGGTTATTGATTTTTGCCTAATTCAATAACAAACATTTGGTCTTATCCCAAGTAGATATTCGTGATACCCAGGCAATAGGGTCGAATAGTTTATTTTAAAAAGTGATAACACGATTCCAAGTGATATCCGGTAATCATTCATTGGTACGTAGTTAGGTCATTGATCATCTTCACCCTGTTCTGGGCCAACCAACAACCAACATAAAGTTGATTGGAGAAATAAAAGAATAAATGTGATAATATATGAAGTTCTCCATATTATGGTTTTCACATAAAGCCAAGTGCTATTGAAGCACATGTGGTCATAAACTAGAAATTTATGAGCCAATATGTTTGTAGTAATTGGCATGACCGGTTGGACAATCCCGGGTCAATGATGATGCAAAATTTATAGAAGAACGATAAGTTTCTTCAAAGATAAATTTGATTGTTCTCAATGGAAGTTAATTGTTCATCTATCACCACCAAATTCTATTAAGTACTTTGTTCTATAAATTTTGGAAAGAATATAAACGGGGATGTATGTAGGCCTATACATTCGCCATGTGGATCATTTTGAGTTTTAAAATTGATGCATCGTCAAAATGATCATTAAAGGCACAACTTAAGGTTAGCGTGATGAATGACTCGTCTTATAAAATGCGAGCATGGTTTTCCAAATTGTATCATTGGAAATATTGGTGAATACTTCCATATGTTGGGCAATTATTGGAATAAGTGTCGAACTTAAAAGTAGCCCAAGTTCGTACGCAAATTGCTTTTGTTGAAACTTTCATAAAATGTCTTCAGTTGATTGCAAAGCCAATAATTGTGAGAACAAAACTCTTAGTTTATGGGGCATGTTAAAAAATATGAATTCGCATCTTGCCAACAATATATAACGATTCCTCCATTTTAATGGTTTTGGTCACGACCATATGTTTCCCATAAAAGTTTTCTGTACATGTGCGGAACCTGCATTGTAAATCCACCACAACGCACAAAAAAATTTGGGATGTTGAAATTGATAATTCATTCAGGGGGAGAATGAGCAGCGAGAAACTTGGAATGAATTATGATAATATAAATGTTGATCGTCACACTAATTAATATGAACTTGAAGTTCAAGGGACAATTTATATTCTAGATCTAGTAATTGCCAGACATGTTTAGTGACCTAAAGAAAGTGACTAGATCACATATATACGCTGCTGGTGCTCCAATTATAATGTGTGTCCCAACATGACAACCAATGATTGATAGTGAGTCTATGGCACGCCTGCAGCGTGATAGACAAATCGATTCCAATTAAAAGTCCTCGAATGAATAGATAAAATGGAGCAAGAAAATTAAAATGGTTGAATCGAGGTAATAAAGACTCCCATAATAGTCTTCTAAAGAGATACTAGACATGAAGGTTCTTGAAAACCCCCGGGTAGGTGAAAATCTATGAGATCTCAATAAATAAATGATATAATGCAATGTCTAGTAAAGAGTGGAATCGAAAAGTAACGAATCGACATCGATATATTAATGATTATATAAATAAATAAGATAGCGCTATAATCATGGTGAGGATCATAGAAGCATACCTAGAGGAAGTGCAGATGTATAAATGAATGGCCAAAAGAAGTAAAGATGCAAAGAACTAATGAAAGATTAAAGTCTCTTGTGACGAGACATGGTTACTGGGACTTGAAGTCCATACATATGAATATGTAAAATTATTGGATATGCATTGATCATTATGAGAGAGCGAAAATAAAGTATTGAAACTATTATATTTAAGGAATAATTGATGGCACACAAAAATTTTCGCAAAGACTTTGCATATAGAGACATGGTCTCATGTGGTGGATCCAATAATCTATTTAATATTTATAAGTCTGGCGACATGATAAGTAATCGATATGCGTCTAAAAGATAAATGAATAGAGCTCATGTGATGTTGAGATTTTAGGATATAAAATGCATGAAACATGCTAGTGATTTTTAATGCTTAAAGCATATAAGAAAAGTTCTTGAAGACACTACTTGATTGTATTGAATTAATCATGTTTTTGGCATATGTTTTATAATCTTATTAGTGTATAGTAGGGCTGTAAACGAACTGAACGTTCAGTGAACATATCATGAACCGGTCGGTAAAAAGTTTGTTTATGTTTGTTTATTTATTAAATGAATAATGAACAATATTTTACGTTCTTTTAGTTAAATGAACGAACATGAACAAAAGTCGTGTCCGTTCATTTATGTTTGTGAACGTCTGATTATGCGTTTATTTATGTTCGTTTGTTTATTTATGTTCGTATATCATATATTTTAATTGTATAATTTTAAAATTGGTTTGTTTAAACAAAACAACACTTATAAAACAATATATTGTGCATAATTTAATGAAGTTTATATTTGTTTTTCTATTTTCATTCATGTTCGATCGTTTATGTTCGTTTAGCGTTCGTTTAGTATCTTAATGAACGAACATAAACGAACATGAACAACTCATTTTTTTTAATAACCGAACATGAACAAGAAAATCCGTCCGTTTAAGCATTCATGTCCGTTTATTTTTCCGGTTAAAATTAAACGAACGAACATGAACAAGGCTCCGTTCGTGTTCGTCCGGTTCGTTTACAGCCCTAGTGTATAGTATTGTGCCAAATAAAGAGTTATGTTTGCCTATGAAACTTTATAAAGAGATCTTGATTTGAATATTGGTTAAGTTTCATACAATTTGATTTTATGAATATAAAGGCTAGTGAATGTATAAAAATTGAATTTGAAACAAAAGACACATTTTGTCTTAGTTTACGAATTGAACATCAGAAGGCTGAAATATGTGTGCATCAACTAAAGAAAGATGCTAACTATCTTTATATGGATAAGCGACACTCATGTTTATGAGGTCACATGATGTTAAAAAGACCCCCTTGACATATAAAAACGATGATCACATATCGATTTACATGTGCCATACTAAAATGTGTATATGTGAAGTACAAGGATGCACTTAAATGGGATGTATGACGTATCTTAATCCTTAAATTGGATATACGAACAACATGTAGAGAATATTTATTCATGTGATTCTATCAAGACACATTAAGGTGCATTGCACCTTAAGCTCATTGAATCAGTGAATTGAGAGTAAGGGAATTTCTATCACTCAGTCTCATTATATTGAGAAGGTACTGAGGAAATTCTACCACTCTGATTGTACTCCAGTAAGTACACCTATGGATACAACTGAGAAGCTGATGCCTAATACTGGCAAAGCTGTATCTCAACTTGAGTATTCTAGGGTGATCGGCTGCCTAATGTATGCCATGACTTGTACAAGACCTGATATTGCATTTGCAGTGGGAAAACTGAGCAGGTATACTAGTAATCCTAGTGCTCAGCACTGGCAAGCAATTCAAAGGGTACTGAAGTATTTGAAGAAAACTATGGATTATAGTCTCTCATATACTGATTATCCTTCAGTATTAGAAGGGTACACTGATGCAAGTTGGATCAGTAACACTGAAGACAATTCGTCTACCAGTGGCTGGGTATTCCTACTTGGTGGAGGTGCAATTTCTTGGGCATCCAAGATGCAAACTTACATCACCAGTTCAACAATGGAATCTGAATTTGTGGCTTTAGCAGCTGCTGGTAATGAAGCTAAATGGTTGAGAAACTTTCTTCTTGAGATTCCATTGTGGCCTAAACCTATAGCACCTATTTCTATCCGTTGTGATAGTGCAGCTACATTGGCAAAGGCTTATAGCCAAATGTACAATGGGAAGTCTAGACACTTAGGTGTCAGGCATAGCATGATTCGTGAGCTTATCATGAATGGGGTGGTTTTTATAGAGTTTGTTAGATCTCAACAAAACTTAGCTGATCACTTGACGAAGGGATTGGCTAGAGACTTGGTTATAAAGTCTGCTAAAGGGATGGGTTTAATGTCCAACTTAGTCACTGAATGCTAAGACACCTAACTCCCTCCTGAGGAAACTTGGGAGCAGAGTTCAATGTGGAAATCTGAACATTCAGTGGACTGGAGCACATGTTTTACAATCATCCCAAGGTTGTGCTCGGAACCTGCTGGAAAGGAGGATGAAGTCTTTACTTCTTAATGGTTAATTTCTTTAAAAAAAGTGCTAAGCAGGAGCATGAATAAAAAGGAACCATCTATGTGAATGTTGAAGTTTTTTCACTTCAGGGAGCATAGGACTTTCGGCTCTTACAACATTTATGAATTGGATATGGACATATGGCTTGTAAAGTGTCAGGAGCATTTAAGTGTTTGAAAACTTGTGTGTATTTTATCTTTAGGTATTCAAATGGGTTGAAGGGTTCAATTCTTAGAACACCCTGATTCTCGAATATTTGAAGGTGTAATGTACTAAGATGGAAATTCAATCCTCAGGATATTTTCGTTTATGGACTTGTTTTGTTTAATGTTTTATTTTCATGCAAAGGAAGTGAACTAAATTTGGGGAGGATTGTTGAAAAATTTAGTACAGTTGAGGGATCCGATCACACTTGGTAATGGGTCAGGAGGTACGGAATGTACACCCATCAGATCCCTGACTACCCTGACTCAAATAGTGGTTAGTAGTAACTCATGAGAAGGTTTAATCCTTCACTGAGTTACTACTGCTAGTACTTTGTTAGTACTGCTAGTACTTTGTTAGTACTACTGAGTTAGTACTGCTGGTACTGAGTTAGTACTGCTGGTACTAAGTTAGTACAAGTTACTAAGTTAGTACTGCTGGGATAAGTATGTAACTACTTTGACCTATTTAAGTGGCAGTTAAAACTGCCTTTATGACCACGTTTAATTGGTCATGTAACCACTATTGGCTATAATGGGGATAATTATGAGGCGATTAATGGGCCGATTAATCCTCTTAATTGCAATTGACTAGCTGTGAGTATTTTCCTACATATTGGAGATCAATCATGCATGAGAAAGTACAGAGAACATAAACACTTGAAGGCAAAAAGGGTTTTTGATTTGTGCCTAATTCAATAACAAACATTTGGTCTTATCCCAAGTAGATATTCGTGATACCCAGGCAATAGGGTCGAATAGTTTACTTTGAAAAGTGATAACACGATTCCAAGTGATATCCGGTAATCATTCATTGGTACGTAGTTAGGTCATTGATCATCTTTACCCTGTTTTGGGCCAACCAACAACCAACATAAAGTTGATTGGAGAAATAAAAGAATAAATGTGCTCGTATGAAGCAGGAAGCTAGGGATGCAGAACATCTTAGGAAGAACTGGTTTGACATTATGGAAGCAGCGTATTATAATGGCGAGTTTAGGGATGCAGAGTCTTCGAGTGAGGAGGGTTATAACTCAAACTTTTCATTGTAATTTGTAGCTTCATTTTCATTACTTTATCGTAGTTTGTATTAATCGTACTATGTAATTCGTGTTTTCACTTTAATGTTTAACGTAATTCGTGTTTTAACTTGTTTAAGTATTTTCACTTTAATGTTTAAAAAACAAAACACAACAAACACAAAACACAAAACACAAGGGCTGAGAAAGAAAAAAAAAACAAAGGATAAAATGGGTCGATCTTGATCGCCTGGACGACCATGATCCCCCAACAAGTCCCCTTGATCGATTCTTCACACTAAGGACGATCTATAGTGATCGATTGATCGATCGATATGTGCTTCCTGTGGGTAGTCTTACAATTGATTTGATTGTTTATTAACATAATTGCGTTGTAGTGTGCCATGTGGGTACAAATCTAATCTCGTTAACATTAATAAATTATTACTTTTGGAACCCGAAAGATATAGTTTCAACACGTGTATACTGTATATGGGTGAAATATTATTTGTAAGATGTGCGTCGAACCGCCGCGTTGCGGCGGGGCGACGAAGTGTTTGCTATGTTTGTCGGTTGTTCTGCTGTGTTATACAGTTATACAACGAATCTTGTTCTAAGTCAAACAACAAACAACATATACAAATGGAAGTAATCGGAATTTCGGGCCTGCTTTGGAGCAAAGTGTGATTTTGGTGGCTGCTCATGAAGATGAGAGAAAGCTTGCTGTGAATATAAGAAATGATCTCTTTGAGATGTGAGGTGCTGGAGTAATCTGTAAATGGCAATTGTATAATTAGAACAGGCATGAGTACCCAACAAAAAAAAAAAAAATTGACTGATCACAATAGCTTATTATATTAATGTTTATTTGATAACCTGATTTAACCGAAAGTAACATGATGTCTGTAACTGCGAACGGCCACCATTAGGAAAACAAATAGAAGGTTCTGTAGCAGCTACAAAAACATGTACAGAATACATATCAGAAAACATTATAAACACTAAATGCTTAAAGATACATAATTAGAAAGAAACTTACAGCACAGCGCCTTAGCATCTAATTAGAACAGGTATGAGTACCATATAAGGAAAGCAGTGCTTCTGCAAATTAACAAACGAATAGAAATTTTCATTAGATAATCAATGTGAAATACTTAAGTTTGCAGTAACTAATAAGATTAGCAGTTCCCATGCACTAACTCATTGCAATAACTTACTTAATCAGTAAAACCAATGAAACCAAGTGAGAGGTTCATTAGCAAGGAATAAGAAATGATAGATAAGATATATTGTTAGCATTTGTTTGTTTATTTCTGGCCACTTTTAAGACCTTCAGTTCAATAATGTTTAATGCTTTGAAAAAGGCAAGGTAGAATAAATTAGTCTATAGTATGTGGCTGGCAAGTTTGGATACTTGTCAAGAATCTGGCATTTGTAAAAAAGTCTGTGAGCATAAGTACGAAACCTGCAAAACAGTAATGTCCAATTATGGGTGAGTAGATGTCGGCAGTGTGCATTATAGATATGGGCATTTTGTTTTTTTTTTGTTTTTAGAAGAGAATCTCGTGACTGGCTGCCTTGGATTTGGTTTTCCTATTTAAGATAGCTGAAATGGACATTTGTTTTCATAACTCATTTGATAAGTGTGTAGGAAAACAAAGAAAAGAAAATGTCTAGGCATCCTAAGTGTGATCAGCTAAGAGTTGAGGCCAATTCTAATAGTTGGTCTGACATATTAGTTTTGTATTGTCGCCAAGCTAGTATCGAGGATGTTCATATGGCACAGCAACTGAGTGTGATTTGTGATAGGTTGGCTAGTGTTAACCGTGACAGGCTTTCTTTTATTCAAGAGCTTGAAGGTGTTGGAAATAGTCATGCTCAGAAAAACAGCAGAGTATCTAAGAGAAGTGATAGCAAAAGATGAACAGAAAGTCATGCAGATGCGCTTAATAGCAGCTGAATTTGGGTTAAATGCACGTAACAATGATGTGTTTATTATGAAACTTCAAGGTGTAATGCGTTTCTAATTGTGTGGATGCAATTGGAGGATGTTTTATGGTTAATGCTAGTCGATTGTAAGATATGTGTTTCAATAAAGGCTAGTTTCTATGTGAAGCAAATTTATGTTGATTGTAAGATATTTCACTAAATAAAATTAAGAATTTAAGTCAAGTTATAGTGTGGTACTTACGTTTTTGTTTTTAATCCAAATAGGTTGGGAAGAACACAGGAATCCATACAATTTGTAATTCTGTGGAATGCATAAATTCCCTGAGCATTAAAATATATAACATATTATGAAAAGCAAGTGAATGTGAAGGATTGATAGTGAAGATTACCTGTAGGCTAGTTCATGATGTTGCCACAGCGCCTGTCAATATTAGCAAATGAAGAATATCTGATTTTGTTTAATTTATACATACCATCTGAATGCAATTGCTGTAATTGAAACAGTTGCATAAGATCATGTGTAGTACCAGATGGTGCAGATGCAACATATCTCTGATCAGCAGGCACAGTTGAGCATGTGGCTATATGTTTTGGTCTTAGTAAGGCTCAGATATGTACATATGTAATCAGCATTAAGTGCATGCTGCGGCTGCAACTTAAAGTGCGGTTGCCCTGCCAACGAACATGCAGTTGGGAAAATGGAGATGTACAAACTTATCATCATTGCCTAAAGAATGTAGCTGCAAACGATTGAGATACAGGATTATAGTTAGAAGATGCAGTAGGAGCAGGGTCAGTTTGAATCATGAAAAGAGCAACAAACATTAGTTACAGATAAAAGTGTCATATAGCAAGAAAAACATAATTAATACTACCTGTGTGTTGGCAGTTAACATGAGTTATGTGTGTTCTGAGTGGTTGGCTAGCATTCGTTACAGGATTTGTAACTGTTTGACAAATGGCAGCAGGAGTAGATAACTGTGCATCATCCGCTGGTATAAAAAAAGGAAAATAAGTTAAGCGGGACAGAAGTAATGGTTAGAATGTTTAAGGAGATTATCTATGCAAACAGCAATTGCATTTTAAATTTACCATAGTGATATAAGTAACACTTATCTTTTGGTTGTAGCCAATAAAATATACTGAGAATGTGAGTATCGATTCTTTGACAGGACAAAAATAGTAACAAAATATCAATGATGGATGCAGACACCATGCAAAAGCGGCAGCAGTTATGTTCGGTGTCGGTACATCCATCACTGATATTCTGTATATTTTTGATTTTCAGCTTCTTTTTATGAGGCTGTAGCTTGAATAGAAGTAAAAAAGGAATGCAGGCAGCTGGTTTGAGAATCTGTACAGGCTGTTTTGTCGTTTCGAGTCTCTTTGCACAATTGGGTGTACCATAGGATCTTAGAATAAGCGTCTATGGTGAAATGAATAGACAGTTTTTTACTATAGGAGCATATAATTAGTAAATATACATTGGATCATGAAATGGTACAAATGCAATATACCTTGGATCAGCAAGCGTAGTTGAGCGAGGGGCTATATGTTCTGATCTCAGTAAGGCTCAGATATGTACATATATAATCAGCATTAAATGCATGTTGTGGCTGCAACTAAAAGTGTGGTTGCCCTGCCAACGAACATGCAGCTGGGAAAAATGGAGGCGTACAAAGTTATCATCATTGCCTATAGAATGCGGCTGTAAACCATTGAGAAAAAGGGATTTTAGAAAGTCAGAAAAAGAAGAACGTAAAATAGATGAATGCAATAATGGGAATGGGTATGCGAACCTGAAGAACAGGAATCATCAAGTTCATCGGGTGACAATATTCTCTTATATATAATGTAGCGTCGAGTTTTGCCATAGTTTTTGTAGCAGTGTTGGGCCTGCATTTGGGTTGCAGGCTCTTGCTTTTTGCCTTTTGTTTGTTCCATTTCTTCTTTTAGCCTTTCCCAGACCGCTAATCATGTGGCACCCAGGTCATTTTTTCATTCAAAAATTTAGTTAAATTTTCTAAATCCCCTTACAGTTCCATTTGTTGTTTCACCTTCCTTTGTGCAACTGCTTGCACCAAGCGAGCTGCTAGGTTGTTGAAAGAACAAAAGGAACTGTATGGGAATTTAGAATGAGTAACTATGTTTAAGTTCAGAATTTTACCATAAGAAACAAAGGGCATCTATTAGTTCTTTTTTTTGGTGATAGTAAAAGTTGATGTCATGTGGACGCGAAAGTTAACTTGTTGTTGCCTATCGACAACTGGAGGTGGAGAAAAAGTGGTGATCAGCAGTATGGGCCAATTATCGAAGAAAGATGGGAAACAAAAGAGGATAGTGTATAGAAGTAATTTGTGCCAAAGTATATGGCACACTATCCTCTCCGGTTTCCCACCTTTCTTCAAGAATTGTAAACATAATGACATGTATTGTTACTATCAGCAAAAAAAAAAAAGTACCAAATAGTCTTTGTTTCTTATGTTTTTTTTTTTTTTTTTTTTTTTTTTAATTTTAATCGACATATAGGTGGAAAATCTGATCTCCACCTCAAACCCCTTTTGTTATTCAAATAGTCTTGAGACAATAGTCTGCACCAGACATATTGATAGACGATTAAAATAGCAAAAGGAATTCGAGGTGAAGGTCAGATTAATAATCTTGACTGTATTAATCTGGTTGTGCGTAGCGGTGCTGCTGAATACATGACCTGTTACAGATATTCATAGATGAAAAAATCTGGGTAAAATGTATATAAAGTTACAATTGATGGACAGCAAATGGTTACTTTTAGATAAATAAATTCAATATACCTCAGATCAGGAGCCGTAGTCGAGTGAAGTGCCACATGTTTCAATGTTAGCAAGGCTCAGATATGTACGTTTGTAATCAGCTTGTAATGTACGCTGTGGCTGCAACTGATACTGTAGTTGCCCTGCCAACGAACGCACAGCTGGGAAAATGGGAATGCACAAAGTTATCATCATCGCCTAAACACCGCGGCTGCAAACCATTCAGAAAAAGGCATTTTAGAAAGGCACAAAAAGCAATAACCTGTATTGAGGAAAAATTAGTGTTCGAAGCAAGAGATAGGAGGAAACATTTTCTTTACCTGGTAAAGGACGGATACAAAAGGTTTATGTTATGTGCCAGTAAAAGGTAACATTTTTTTTTGCATAGGCGGACTTGTAGTGACACAATTGGTTCTGGGCAAGAATATGTTTCAAGTCTGAAAGAAAGATGGGAAACGGAAGAGAATGCTGCGAAGAAGCAATTTGGATCAAACTACTTATCACACCATTCTCTTCCGCTTCTCATCCTTCTTTCCAAATTGAAGTATATTTTTGACCAGAAGCATTTGTGTCACTACAATTATGAGTATGCAAAAAAGAACAATGTATGGTTGCCGCGTAACTTCAATTGTTAATATCTGGAAATAGAAAAAGACGCCATATTAATAGGTGGTAGTATTCTTGAAGCGAAAAGTGATGGCAAACCATAATGAATATTAACTGTTGTTTTTTTCTTAACTTAATAAAGGATATTAGCAATCAATTGATGGATAGTAAATGGTCACCGTCAGATAAATCAATCCAACATACCTCAGATCAGGGGCCGCAGTTGACTGAGGAGGACCTAGACATTTTGACAGGCTCAGATATGCACGTTTGTGATCAGCATGAATTGTGCATTGTGGCTGCAACTGATATCGTGGTTGCCCTGCCAACGAATGCATAGGTGGAAAAATGGGAATGTGCAAACCTATCATCATCGCCTAAATACTGTGGCTGCAAACCATTGACAAAAAGGCATTTTAGAAAGACAGAAAAAGGAATAGCTTCTATCGAAGAAAAATTACTGGTCGAAGCAAGACATAGGAGGGAACGTACAGTGTTGGAGTCAGTGTTGTGCTGCGGGTTTGTTTTTTACCCCTTACTTGTGTTTTGGGTTTTTTTTTTTACTCTGTGCGAGATATGCATTCCTCTGATCAAAATTGATGGCCAATAATATGGGCGAATTTTAGAAGATCAGTGAGAAGCGAAATAGCATAGTGTAAAGAAGTAATCTGCACCAAATCATTTCTAAGACTATACTATTTTGCTTCGCATTGATCTTTGATAATTGTAGTCAATTATCAGTGACCGTCTTTTGTTATATATAACATGTATTAAATAGATGCAAACTTTTTTTTTGGCACATATCTTTGTTATTAATTCTTCTAGTAAAAAGTATATATATATATATATATATATATATATATATATATATATATATATATATATATATAGTGTTAGTGTAAACCTTTTAATAGAATAATGAATAACAAAGATATGCACCCAAAAAAAAGTGTGTATGTATTTATGTATTTTACATGTTATATTATTATATATATATATATATATATATATATAATATATATATATTATATATATATATATATATATATATATATATATATATATATATATATAGTGCATTGTATTATGAATTGAAACTGGGGCAAAGCAAAGTTTCTATCAGCATGTAAACCACAGAGAACAGCCATGCGGATGGAGCAGGTAACCTGAAGAATAGAAAAAACTGGTCAAAGTATGTACATGAATACAGTAAATATAAAAACAGGTTGTGAAATATAACTTGCCCTTAACTTCTGGTCATCGCCATATGCAAGAACAGAAACCTGAAGAATAAAAAAATATAAATAAATTATGTATATGAAGACAATGACTACGCAAAGATTTAAAAAGTATGAATGTTGAGTGTAAATACCATGTAAATATAGTGGTAGTTGAAAGGAGGCAATTATATGCAGTGAGACAGTTCAGTGTAAGAAAAATGTTCGGTACAAAAAACAACAACAAAGTATCAATGATGGATGTATACACCATATGAAAGTGGGTATAGCTGCATATATGCAGTAACCGTGACTGGTTGCCATACATCCATCACTGATATTCTGTCTGTTTTTTTTACAATCTTTAGTTTTACATTATCTGAGTTCGACCTGTAGATAAATTCAGAAATCGATATCATTGGATTGATATTAAAAACTGATTGCAAGAAATAAATATACCTGGCACAGGTGGAAATCTAAGAGATTGGCTTACCAAAAGCTACATATTAACTTCTTTAACCAGAGTAACAGGTTCATGACAGGCTATGACAACCAATAAGTAACAAAGTTAAACATTTTAGCTCAGGTCTGCGAAGAAGGTATCAGTTTAATATCATTGGATTGATATTAATAAGCGATTGCAAGAAATAAACACACCTGGCACGGTTGCAAATCTAAAAGTTTGCCCTGCGAAGTGCCAGCGACTCACTTCTTAAATCAGACTCACAGAGTCATCAGAGGCTATTGTGCAAACATGTATGTGCGTTCATCATTTGATATGAAAATCACAACATTTGTACAGCAAGCATAAAAAGTTTACAACCAATAAGCGACAAACTGAAACATTTTAGCTCAGATCTGTGAAGAAATTATGAATTTCATATCATCGGACTGATATTAATAAGCGATCAGAAGAAATAAATATACCTGGCACGGCTGCAAATCTGAAAGTTCGCCCTGCCAAGTGCCAGGGATTCATTTCTTAAATCAGGGTCACAGACTCATCACAGCCTATTGCGCAAACATCCATGCATGCTAATCATCTCATATGAAAACGACAACATTTCTATAGCAGGTGTCAAAAGTTTACAACCAATAAGTGAAAAACTCAAACAATTTAGCTCAGATCTGTGAAGAAATTATGAGTTTTACATCATCAGATTGATATTAATAAGCGATCGTAAGAAATAAATAGACGTGGCACGGTTGCAAATCTGAAAGTTTGCCCTGCCAAGTGCCAGAGATTCACTTCTTAAATCAGACTCACAGACTCATCACAGCCTATTGCGCAGACATTCATGCGTGTTAATTATTTCATATGAAAATGACAACATTTCGACAGCAGGCGACAAAAGTTTAGAAAGAACATGTGCACAACTACCAAGAGAATCACAGGGAAGAGACACGTATAAATCTCCAGCGCATTCTATCATTTGTTAGTCATCGGAAAAAGGCTAAAAGAAGTGATGGAACAAATGAAAGGGAAAAAGTGGGAGCTCATAACCCAAAATCGAGGCCAACACTGGTACAACAACTGTAACAAAACTCCACGGTCCATTATATATAGGAGAGTGCAAGAGCAAAGGAGGTGGTCATCACATTCTCCACTGCATTCTCTCATTTGGTAGCAACACCAGCCACTCTAAATCGAGGGCAGTTGCAAAACGGATCCGGTTACATAGGCAGTAGTCATACCATGATATTTAAGAACTCTATTGCCGAAACCTTTGCAAGGAACACTAAACACACAGCATGGCTGCAAGCGCAATCTTAGTTACCTTGCCAAGCAACATGTGTTCAGAGAATGTAAGGTGACAAAATTATCCCAGCTGCTGCACAGAGACAGCTGAAAAGAGGTGGTGGCTGCAAAATAAGACCGGTTGCTTAGCTATTGTTTACACCATGCCGCCCGGTAATTGCCTTGCCACCACCTGATTATATAATAGCCGAAGTAAGCTGCTGATTGCCTTGCCACCAGCTAATTATATAATAGCCGAAGCAAGGTAAACGTGTATGCGAAACAGGTCCAGTCACATAGTTAGCATTCATACTATGACATTCAAGAATTGTGCCGCGAATACCTTTGCAAGGCAACTGTAACACCAACACAGAAGAAAAAGGCAAGTAAGTAAACTGAATCGCGGGGAAAAAATCTGAGACGTCGGTCACACCACTTGATATGGCACTCATATCTGCCATTTCAGCTAATAACAGGTATAGGTGACATATCAAGTGAGCTAACAAACGCATCACAATATGAAAGAGTAACTGCATAAACATACATAAAGAAATTATAAACTAAAGTAAATAAAAGAGCGACGCAAAATAACATCAACATAATATTTTTTAGCCACACAAAACATCCAAAGATCTAAACCATAAACCACAAAAACAGCTACAGATCTAAAATTCCAATATCAGACCTAAAAATGGATGAAGCAGGCACATAAGCAAAAGGCGAACAAATAAGGGGGGAAAAAAAAAGGCCCAAGTACCAGAAAAGGCAGCTACATAGACCTTAAAGAAACAAAATACCGGTAGATTACGGCAAAAGCAGTAGCCACATAAGTAAAAGATGAACATAACCAAAAGAGATGTAAAACAGCAGGTATCATAACGGACGCGAACGCAAGAAGCACAAAAAAAACACCGTGACCGAAACAATGAACAAATAACCTACAACAAAAAAAACACCAACCACCACAAAGGAGAGCTAGATAAGCAAAAGAAATCTAAAAGACCATAACCGATCCGCAAGTAAACAACACTGGCAGCCAAGCACACATAACGAAACGATGAACAGATAACCTATGCCAAAAAAAACAGTAACTACCACAAAGAACAGCTACATAAGCAAAAGAAATCTAAAAGACGATAACCGATCCGCAAGCAAACAATACCGGCAGGCAAGTGTACATAACCAAACGATGAACAAATAAGGTACGACAAAAAAAAAACACTAACGACCACAAAGAACAGCTACATAAGGCAAAGAAATCTAAAAGACCATAACCGATCCGCAAGTAAAACGATGAACAAATAAGGTACCACAAAAAAAAAACAGTAACCACCACAAAGAACAGGTACATAAGCAAAAGAAATCTAAAAGATCATAGCCGATCCGCAAGTAAACAACGCCGGCAGCCAAGCGCACATAACCAAATAGTGAACAAATAACCTACCACAAAAAAAAAAGTAACCACCACAAAGAACAGGCAGATAAGCAAAAGAAATCTAAAAGACCATAACCGATCCGCAAGTAAACACCACCGGCAGCCAATTAGGGTTTCGGTAGAAGGCAGTAGAACGTGCAAGAATAAGTGAGTTGGTAGGTACCCGGATTGCTAGGTAAAGAAGCGAGGGAACAAACCAAAGGGGAAAAGCGGGAGCCCAGAGCCCAAAACCGAGCCCAACACTGCTACAACAACTGTAGCAAAGCTCGACGCTAAATTATATATAGGGTAATATGTTTTGTAGAATTAAAGTCGAGAAAGATGAAAAAGCTTTTGTCTTCAACGTGAATTTTCTTTCTTGAATTCCTGTTGGAAGAAAAGACAATCAACATCCTGAAATGTCATATATAGTAGAAAATTAGTGAGGGTTAAGTTGTAGTGCTGTACTAAAAGCACCTCCAATGGAGTTTGTAGAGAAGTTTGTAGTGATGTGGAAGGCGATGTTCTATAAACATATGAACTTTCTTATTGCACACACTAGTTAATAGAGGTTCATAGAGGAAGTTTAAACGTCATTCATGGGTATTAAATTGTATAAACTTAAACAAAGATGGTATAAGTTAGTCTTATTTTACGAAGCGAACAATCAAATCATAAACTTGTAAAAACTTAGGTAAGTTTATAAGAGTGATTAGGTAAGTTTATAAGTGTGGAGATTTAGAAAAATATAATACGACAGTGTTATAAAATTGTAAAAGTTTATAGAATTAAAAATGCTCTAACACAATTATACTAGTACAATATTGGTACTAGGATTGAGTGAGAAGTCAAGCCTAGAGTCACTTCTTTCAAACTTCAAACTTCAAACTGTCAATAGGTGTTGATCTAAAGTCTAAGAGCATCTCCACTATATCAACCACTTGAAAATCTCAACCTTTCTTCAACTCATCCACTCCAATGTAAATTAGTTATTTCAACATATTCTTAACATTTACTCACTCACACATCTTCAATCTACAATGACTTATTCTTAACTAACATGTTTTATTCAATAACCCTTTTTCCTACCTATTACTCTAACGCAATAACTCTTTTTCAAGTCTTTTCTACCTTGCATTGGAGTTGCACTAAGCTTGAGAAAGTGGGGTTTTGTGCGTTGCTAAGCTCGACTTGACTAAATTATAATTATAATTGTAATTGTAATTATAAATATAAACAATCAAGAACTAAGTTTTATTGCTCATAAGAAACTGTATTTATTTGTGTCATATATTTTATTTGGGAAATGTAACCAACAATTAAGGTTGCCACATATAGTTAGCATGCTTAGGGCATGTTTACTATGTTAATTGGTTTGGAGAGATAGTTTTAATTAGCCTCTTAAAAGAAGAGATAAAGGCTTTGATAAGTCTCTCAAAATAAAAAAGATAAAGGGCCCGTTTGGTTTGTGGGTTTATCATGGGTTTGGGTAACTTAAAAATAATTGTTTGTTTGTTTTTTTGAAAGTCGGATTTAGGATGGTATTCTAAATAAGGTTTTTCTAACTTGTGCCCTGGGGGCACAAGTTAAGCACACAAAAATATGTACTTTTTGCGAATCCTTGTGTCCTTTTCTGGTCTCTGTCACTTTTTAAATGAAAAACTGTTTTTCTGTGTACTTTTTGTGGGTCCATCAGTACTTTTTGTATGCTTAACTTGTGCCTTCAGGGCACAAGTTAGAAAAACCCTTCTAAATATTAGGAGATGGAAAAAAGTAGAAGGGTTGAAAAGGTTTCATGACTGATGTGGGGCAACATGTTTTTTTGTCTCACATATCTTTTTTATTATTCCCTCGCTATTAGGGTGGAGGGAGTCATCATTCTCAACCCTCTAACCCTCTCAAAACTATCAATCAAATTTTTCCACCTCATTTCAACCCTCCAACCCTCTATTTAACTTTTTTTAGTGGCGCCCATCATTCTCAACCATCTCAACTTCTTTTTTTAAATATTCATAATTTGTCCCTAACATTTTCATATGCGCATAATTAGCCCTTTCATCTTATATTACTAACAAAACAATTATATATAAAAAAAAAAACAAAAACTTGATTAAACTTAAAAATACAATTCCTAAAAATAAAAAACTACAAATCATAAAAATAAAAAACTACGAATCATATAAAACTACAAATCATAAATATATAATAAACAAAGTTAAAAACCATACCGAAATTCATTTGCGTTTCGGGTACCTCGAGTAACTCGTCTTCGGAATTGGTCGCCTCCGGTTGGTCTCGGTAAGTTTCGAAAGGGTTAAAATTAGCCGTTTCGTATATGTAGTAATCGTTTGGATGCATTGGTCGGTAGTCGATGTTTTGTCGTGGAGGACTCGGTGGCAGGGGACGATAATAGTTTTGTTGCGAAGTTGAATGGTGTTGTTGACGAGGAGCCGATTGTGGTTGTATGGGTCGAGGAGCCGATTGTGGTTGTATAGGTCGAGCGGGTTTAGATCGAGTGCCCCGTTCACGACCCTTCGACGAGGAACTTGCACCAATTTTCTTATTTCTTGGTTCCATATTTTTAAGAATGTGTGTTGTGATTTGTTAAAATGTGTTGTGATTTAAAAAAATGTGTGTTGTGGTATATATAGGGAAAAAAAAAGGGACTAAAAAAGTTTTTTTTTGCTCCACAGCCCCTCAAACGGCTAAATTTTTTTTTACAAACACACCCTTAAACGGTCATATGACCGTTGTTTGAATCTTCCCCGCTGCGAGCTTTAAACTCGCTCAACCAACCCGCAAGCCGAGCTCGCTGCAACGGCAGCGGTGTTCCAGCCCAGCTCGCGAGCTCGCCTTCCAGCCCGTTGCTCCACTCCTTCCACTCTTAATATTTATTACTTTTAATTTATATTTTAATATTATTTTATCTCTTCTATCTAAAATCCGAATCTAAATTCTAAACCAAATTTAAATTCAAATCTAAATCCTAATTATAAACCTATCTACAAACCAAACGACTCCTAAAAATTTTAGGCTCACATTTTTCCTCATCAAAAAAAAAGTAAACAACCCTTAGTTTTAATCGTGAAGATCAATGCTTCGGTCCCCAACATTACCCATCCTTTTTTTTCATCCTCATATTTTCTTTTCCTTATTCTTTTTCTGGAAAAAATAAAATAAAATACATTTAACTTTTAAAGAATGATAAATTATACTTTTAACCCATCTTTTAAACTTTATTTGTTATTGGTAAGTCAAAAATAGTATATTTTGCGTTTTGCATTCTTTTAATAATACTAGTAATATTTATAACAATATATACAATTTAGTATTAGTCTCAAGAAATTTATTTAAAAATTATGATTTATTTATTTTTACTCATATATCTTATAAAATTTGAAGTGATCCAATAATATAAATTACAAAATATTATTAATTCTAATTAGCCAATTTTATTCATTAGTTATATAAGCTAGTTTGTTAATAATATTTGCAACAAGCCACCCTTATTCCTATTGAAATTTCGAATAAATCAACCAATCAGATACAAATATACAACATCAAAATTATTATTTTTCTAATTTAGCTTAATTTCTAATTATTGCGGTGTTAAGTTGAATCATCGGTTAAAAGTACTTTAGATTCATTTTTCGAGTAAATTTTTTATAGCTATAATTTTTACGTTAATTTCGATCTCCCTTAACTTTAAATCCTGACCCCGCCCCTGCATATAACAACGATACAATGTGAGTATCAAATTTTAAAACTCAAACAAAAATGATAATCGTGTAAGTTCAAGTAAGTTCAACAGATTTACAAATCGAACATTTTAATACTTGCACCAGACTCTAAAGTCTACTTAAGTAGATCACGATCATCTTAAATAGACACGATATAGTTGATTTTGACTAACTCGTAAGCTATCTCGATCCCGATACACCCTTTATGGTATGCTATAAATAAGATACGTTGCTTGTAAAGGTTTTCAATTTCTTCCCATTTGTAACCATGTATATGTAAAAGAATTGTTTGTACACACATAAACTTTAGAATTAAGATTATTTGAAGACCAAACTTTTTTTACATAGTAAGGGATTAATCTCCAGATTTCATTTTTATTTGATATAATGGATGAGATTAATCCAAACAATTTAAAAACCCACTTTATCATATTTTTTTTCTTCAAATATTAATATCTTTCAAACCGTTAATCGTTAAGCAAAAAAAAATACCGTTTCGACGAGCATTTCATTATCTTTCTATAAATAGGCACTTTGATATACTTTCGACAAAATTATTCTTTTCGTATTTTTCACTTTTTTTCGTTACTGAAATTTGCATGAAAATATCATATGTGATTTAACACTAATATCACATGTGATTTTTCATGCAAATTTCAATAATGAAAAAAAAAAAAAAAAAAAAAAAACCCGAAAAAATGAGAAAAAAAAAAAAAAACGTGAAAAAAACGAAAAAAAAAATTTTTTTTTTTGTCGAAAATATATTAAAGTGCCCGTCTATAGAAAGATAATTAAATGCTCGTTGCGATGGTGTAATTATTTTCGCTTAATGATTAACGGTTTAATCGATATTTAAATTATTAAACATAGGTGAAATGTCAATTTCTTAAAAACTAGTTTCTTAGAGAAATGACAATGCTTCAAAATTAATTTTGATATATAGTGTTGTTACTACTAATTATCACACAAGCTACCTTAGATCTAGAGAGAGAAAGTTAGCGAGAGAAAGAAAGTGGAAGGTTACTTAGTAATAAAGAAATGATAATTGCAATTAACCATCCAACCCTCTCCCTACTAGGGAGGGGGTATTTATAGTAGTTTACAATAAGTAGGGCTTTACCCTAATTAACAATATAATTAACATAAATAAAAGGCCACGGCCCATGGGCCTTCTACACAGGCCAAAGCATAAAACTAACCAAAAGGCCTAAGCAACCTATTACATAAAATGATCAATACTTGATAATCTAAGACGTGTTCCGAACATATAGGAACTGCATAATGATTACGTGTTAGGAGGTTCCTATCATGGGAATTGTTATATTTACTTACTTAACTGTACGGGGATTAAATGGAGAGTTAGTTTAAGGAGAGTCTCAGAATTAGTGTGTGTTGTTGAGGGAGCAAGGTGGAATGATTTTGTCATGCACAACATCACCTGTTCGGATGTTGCTTACATACATTTTATAGAAGAGGGTGAGGATGTGTTTTATGTAATTTGCTACAGTGAGGATGGGGAGGAGTTTCATAATTATGAACCCGAAAGTGCTCAGTTTTGGAGATGTTTAGTGCCAGTGACAGACACATCTCTGCTTATACAGTTGTTGCCGGAAGATTTTTTGAAATATCTTTATGGTCCAACCCCTACTGAGTCGGTCGTGGTTACCACTAACACCACTGAGTACAATGTTAGGTTGGAAGTGGTTACCACTAACACCACTGAGTACAATGTTAGGGTGGAAAGTGAAAATGTCTATGATCGATACGTCTACTCCTTCCTGTTTGGGTATGGTTGGTTGAGACTGGTTCAAGACTTGAAAATGGAACCTGGTCAGTGGATGGTGTTTACTCAGGTTGTCCCGGGGGAGGAGTATAATGTCATGTTGTTTGAACCTGATGGAGGGGCCGCCACAACAGTGGAGACATACAACACCAACATAGCCATGAATGCCCTCAGTCACAAAGCACATGACTATGGTATTTTTTTTTATTAACTTCAACTACATCAAGTATATGATATCAGTGCAACATTTTGGATTATCTGTAACTAATTTTGTATTATTAAATTCAGATTTTGAAGCCCGTCGGATGAATTGGATGTGTAACTGGACGTTTCACACTGTCCATGACCAAGAAGAAAAGGGCATTCTACAGAAAGATGACTGCATGCTTCTGGAGAGATGGGAGACTTGTAAGTGTATTGAAACTTTTCTAATTTGTTAAATTGTGACGCTTAATGTTAGTGTGGATGTTGGTTTATTGATAATTGGAGAGAAAATATTATAGAGGGAAATTTTTTTGTATTTCACATTAAATGAAAATGGGTACAAATGAGAGTTTATATACAAACTGAATTCAAAGTCAAAGTAATGCTACACTACAATTTCAATGAGATTACAAACTAAACAACTATCAAACTATCAAGAATAGCATCTGTAACATCCCTTTACAATATCTCTGAACCTTTATATGAAGCTGTAGCTTGTGAGGTTGTTGTAGCTTCGACACAGACTTGATATGGTTGACTTTATGCTATGCTTCCTCTGTTCCAACTCTTCTTTTGTCATTAGCTTGAGCTTGAGCTGGATCTTTAGCTGCTATACTTCCTTTATGGTTGATGTGGTCCTCTATTTTGTTTTGTGTATTTGGCCTGTTTGGGAAGCAGTAGTGACAGAGTTGCTTAATCAGATATATAGCTATCATTTGTCTAAGATATTGTGTGTCTGATAGGATGATTGATAGATCATAATGTCTGATAGAATCACCCAAAAAAACTAATGCTAAGTTTTGTACATTTTGTAACAGTATATACCATCAAGACTTGTGAAGAAGTACAACTTGTATGGGTTCTCTGTCGCTGTTGTGAAGCATGAAAAGGATAGAGAAAGTGTTCGAAGTACGTGAGAGAACAAAGATAGTTGGTCGAGGGAAGGTGAAGAGGACTGTGGCAATTGTTTCATCAGCTAGTTTCAGGGAGTTGAAGGAGGAAGCAGGGTTTGCTACAGGTACAATGGTCTGCTTCTTTCTAACTGATAAAACAAACAGGTCACAAAGAGTTTTAAAGTTTGATGTGTGCTGATGGTTGTTCAAGATGGGTTAATGTGGTCCTCTATTTTTGTGTCCAGTTAGTTGTTTGAAATTGTTTGTAAGTTGGATGAATGATCTTGTATAAACAGCTTTTGTAGTATTTGATTCAGATAAACCATATGGGTTTGTCCACAGTAGCCTATATGTATGGTGGGCACGAAAAAACTTGACGAATGTTTTCTAAGTTTCTGATATTGGTTGATATGATGGTTTATGATGCGTGGATTGTAACTAGGGGTGTTATCGGGTCGGGTTATCGGGTTATCGGGTCAGTCGGGTCGGGTTGAGTCGGGTTTGGATTTTTTAAAAACTCACCCGACACCCGACCCGATAAGGATTCGGGTTATCGGGTTCGGGTGGTAGTCGGGTCGGGTTATGTCGGGTCGGGTGATTCGGGTTATCGGGTGACCCGATAGTAAATGTCATAAACATATCTTTTACAGTAGTATCATATATGAATTGATCTAAAGAAACTTAATATGGCCCTACGGACACCCCTACTTGGAATGTAGTCAACTGAGTCCATATGCTATTTAGTACATAGTTACATTTACATACATCCCATGAAAACTACTGTGTGACTCATGAGCAGACCTACATGGTCCGCTTTTATGCATACTCTGTAACTCCTTTTGTAGAAGTTTGTAGTATAAAAGAGTATAAAGAAATAAAACGTGTTATTTAGTGCATTTGCTGAATTTTTATTATTATGTTAGTGAGATGCTTTAGATGGAAATCCTGTATTCGACATTAATTGATTGATCATTTGTTATATATCTCAATATCATCGGTCAAAGACAACATAGATGAAACTGATGATAATAAGCAAATTGGTAGTTTTAGTTTGATTGTTTTCTACAAATGAAAAGTTTAAATTCTTAATGGGACAACCCAAAAACGTTTGTTTACTTGCATTTTTTTGGCGGCATCTTGAGTAATAATGATTATCTGTCCATTCTCGTACAAACATTTGCTGATATTGAATTGGTCGGTCCACTACATTCTCCTATTTTCTCATTGTGAAAATAGTATTATGGCATCTGACCAACATCAAACATTTTCTCTGAAATTAAGTATCTAGTCTAATGCTATGGTTTTAAATGTGACAAGAGGAAATACCATGCATATGTTCTCGCCATCTAATAAATTAACTAGTCATCTAAAGGTGTGCTAATTGAGATGGCACTTTTTGTTGTTGCAGAGGATGAAATGCTTCCCATGAACAAAAAGGCAAAGGTATCTAAAGAAGCAACAACACTTTTTCCTTATCAGTGTTATTTTGATACCATTGTCTTAGACCACTTTAGAAGGCCCTGTACAATGTAGGCGAGACTTAAAGGTCTTTATTTTGCAGAAGATGAAAGGTTTGTCGGGTCTTATCGGGTTGACCCGATAACCCGATAACATTTTTTATTTAACCCGAACCCGACCCGATAACACTATCGGGTTATCGGGTTCGGGTCAAAACAACCCGACTAGATTTTTTGACCCGATTAGACCCGACCTGATTAGACCCGACCCGATCGGGTTCGGGTCGGGTTGACCCGACCCTACAGACACCCCTAATTGTAACCCTCGCAAAAGGTTTTACAATCCTCCTGGAAGTGTACCTGATCGTTGTAGTGTAGTATAGGTAGGTCCGGGGGATTGATTGTTCTCTAGGGGAATAGTGTCGTTAGGTCAAGATGTATGACGAGATAGGTCTAGAGGTGAGGGATGATTCTTTTTGTCTTTTTATTATTTTTTAGAAAGCAAGTATAAATCTCGGTTTAGAAGGAGTGGGCGGAATTAGTTGCTAGTCAACTAACCCCAAAACTATTAATTATAAAATTAATTTAAACTAATTAAAACAGAAAATAAAAGTGGTGACTACTTATAAGAGGAAAGCGTGTTTACTTAGATATAATTACTCCCTAGTTATCTCCTACTGATTTGTTGAATTGTCACGTCCATGTTTTAGTTGAAGCGCTGCATTCCTTAATATTGGTCGTAGGGAGGCGCCGAAGTCCCCAACTCTATGAGCTTTAGTCTCCCCTAAATCCCGTAAAGTCTATTAAGTTATCCAGGATCTACAAGCCGTAACTTACGCATTAAATACAACGAGAAAAACCAATAGAGCACTCTACGGTTGCGTTTCTAAGACGTTCAAGCAAGTTACATATAAGAGGTTAGCCAATTTTCTTAACCTAACGAGAGGCAATCAACTAAACAAGAGACAAGAAATCAATATTCAATAACTAGGTTTTACTAGATCTAAGCAAACACAAGTAAACTTAAGCTACCATGTAAAAGTAACTTATCTTTTACAGTAGTATCATATATGAATTGATCTAAAGAAACTTAATATGGCCCTACGGACACCCCTACTTGGAATGTAGTCAACTGAGTCCATATGCTATTTAGTACATAGTTACATTTACATACATCCCATGAAAACTACTGTGTGACTCATGAGCAGACCTACATGGTCCGCTTTTATGCATACTCTGTAACTCCTTTTGTAGAAGTTTGTAGTATAAAAGAGTATAAAGAAATAAAACGTGTTATTTAGTGCATTTGCTGAATTTTTATTATTATGTTAGTGAGATGCTTTAGATGGAAATCCTGTATTCGACATTAATTGATTGATCATTTGTTATATATCTCAATATCATCGGTCAAAGACAACATAGATGAAACTGATGATAATAAGCAAATTGGTAGTTTTAGTTTGATTGTTTTCTACAAATGAAAAGTTTAAATTCTTAATGGGACAACCCAAAAACGTTTGTTTACTTGCATTTTTTTGGCGGCATCTTGAGTAATAATGATTATCTGTCCATTCTCGTACAAACATTTGCTGATATTGAATTGGTCGGTCCACTACATTTCTCCTATTTTCTCATTGTGAAAATAGTATTATGGCATCTGACCAACATCAAACATTTTCTCTGAAATTAAGTATCTAATCTAATGCTACGGTTTTAAATGTGACAAGAGGAAATACCATGCATATGTTCTCGCCATCTAATAAATTAACTAGTCATCTAAAGGTGTGCTAATTGAGATGGCACTTTTTGTTGTTGCAGAGGATGAAATGCTTCCCATGAACAAAAAGGCAAAGGTATCTAAAGAAGCAACAACACTTTTTCCTTATCAGTGTTATTTTGATACCATTGTCTTAGACCACTTTAGAAGGCCCTGTACAATGTAGGCGAGACTTAAAGGTCTTTATTTTGCAGAAGATGAAAGGTTTGTCGGGTCTTATCGGGTTGACCCGATAACCCGATAACATTTTTTATTTAACCCGAACCCGACCCGATAACACTATCGGGTTCGGGTCAAAACAACCCGACTAGATTTTTTGACCCGATTAGACCCGACCTGATTAGACCCGACCCGATCGGGTTCGGGTTCGGGTCGGGTTGACCCGACCCTACAGACACCCCTAATTGTAACCCTCGCAAAAGGTTTTACAATCCTCCTGGAAGTGTACCTGATCGTTGTAGTGTAGTATAGGTAGGTCCGGGGGATTGATTGTTCTCTAGGGGAATAGTGTCGTTAGGTCAAGATGTATGACGAGATAGGTCTAGAGGTGAGGGATGATTCTTTTTGTCTTTTTATTATTTTTTAGAAAGCAAGTATAAATCTCGGTTTAGAAGGAGTGGGCGGAATTAGTTGCTAGTCAACTAACCCCAAAACTATTAATTATAAAATTAATTTAAACTAATTAAAACAGAAAATAAAAGTGGTGACTACTTATAAGAGGAAAGCGTGTTTACTTAGATATAATTACTCCCTAGTTATCTCCTACTGATTTGTTGAATTGTCACGTCCATGTTTTAGTTGAAGCGCTGCATTCCTTAATATTGGTCGTAGGGAGGCGCCGAAGTCCCCAACTCTATGAGCTTTAGTCTCCCCTAAATCCCGTAAAGTCTATTAAGTTATCCAGGATCTACAAGCCGTAACTTACGCATTAAATACAACGGGGAAAAACCAATAGAGCACTCTACAGTTGCGTTTCTAAGACGTTCAAGCAAGTTACATATAAGAGGTTAGCCAATTTTCTTAACCTAACGAGAGGAAATCAACTAAACAAGAGACAAGAAATCAATATTCAATAACTAGGTTTTACTAGATCTAAGCAAACACAAGTAAACTTAAGCTACCATGTAAAAGTAACTTATCTTTTACAGTAGTATCATATATGAATTGATCTAAAGAAACTTAATATGGCCCTACGGACACCCCTACTTGGAATGTAGTCAACTGAGTCCATATGCTATTTAGTACATAGTTATATTTACATACATCCCATGAAAACTACTGTGTGACTCATGAGCAGACCTACATGGTCCGCTTTTATGCATACTCTGTAACTCCTTTTGTAGAAGTTTGTAGTATAAAAGAGTATAAAGAAATAAAACGTGTTATTTAGTGCATTTGCTGAATTTTTATTATTATGTTAGTGAGATGCTTTAGATGGAAATCCTGTATTCGACATTAATTGATTGATCATTTGTTATATATCTCAATATCATCGGTCAAAGACAACATAGATGAAACTGATGATAATAAGCAAATTGGTAGTTTTAGTTTGATTGTTTTCTACAAATGAAAAGTTTAAATTCTTAATGGGACAACCCAAAAACGTTTGTTTACTTGCATTTTTTTGGCGGCATCTTGAGTAATAATGATTATCTGTCCATTATCGTACAAACATTTGCTGATATTGAATTGGTCGGTCCACTACATTCTCCTATTTTCTCATTGTGAAAATAGTATTATGGCATCTGACCAACATCAAACATTTTCTCTGAAATTAAGTATCTAGTCTAATGCTATGGTTTTAAATGTGACAAGAGGAAATACCATGCATATGTTCTCGCCATCTAATAAATTAACTAGTCATCTAAAGGTGTGCTAATTGAGATGGCACTTTTTGTTGTTGCAGAGGATGAAATGCTTCCCATGAACAAAAAGGCAAAGGTATCTAAAGAAGCAACAACACTTTTTCCTTATCAGTGTTATTTTGATACCATTGTCTTAGACCACTTTAGAAGGCCCTGTACAATGTAGGCGAGACTTAAAGGTCTTTATTTTGCAGAAGATGAAAGGTTTGTCGGGTCTTATCGGGTTGACCCGATAACCCGATAACATTTTTTATTTAACCCGAACCCGACCCGATAACACTATCGGGTTATCGGGTTCGGGTCAAAACAACCCGACTAGATTTTTTGACCCGATTAGACCCGACCTGATTAGACCCGACCCGATCGGGTTCGGGTTCGGGTCGGGTTGACCCGACCCTACAGACACCCCTAATTGTAACCCTCGCAAAAGGTTTTACAATCCTCCTGGAAATGTACCTAATCGTTGTAGTGTAGTATAGGTAGGTCCGGGGGATTGATTGTTCTCTAGGGGAATAGTGTCGTTAGGTCAAGATGTATGACGAGATAGGTCTAGAGGTGAGGGATGATTCTTTTTGTCTTTTTATTATTTTTTAGAAAGCAAGTATAAATCTCGGTTTAGAAGGAGTGGGCGGAATTAGTTGCTAGTCAACTAACCCCAAAACTATTAATTATAAAATTAATTTAAACTAATTAAAACAGAAAATAAAAGTGGTGACTACTTATAAGAGGAAAGCGTGTTTACTTAGATATAATTACTCCCTAGTTATCTCCTACTGATTTGTTGAATTGTCACGTCCATGTTTTAGTTGAAGCGCTGCATTCCTTAATATTGGTCGTAGGGAGGCGCCGAAGTCCCCAACTCTATGAGCTTTAGTCTCCCCTAAATCCCGTAAAGTCTATTAAGTTATCCAGGATCTACAAGCCATAACTTACGCATTAAATACAATGAGAAAAACCAATAGAGCACTCTACGGTTGCGTTTCTAAGACGTTCAAGCAAGTTACATATAAGAGGTTAGCCAATTTTCTTAACCTAACGCAAGGCAATCAACTAAACAAGAGACAAGAAATCAATATTCAATAACTAGGTTTCACTAGATCTAAGCAAACACAAGTAAACTTAAGCTACCATGTAAAAGTAAAGAAAAGATAAACAAATAATCAAACGATACTGAGGAGCGGGTTCGATACACTATAAGGTTGTTAGACCTTTGTTCTTTGTGTATATGATATATTGAGTTAATATGATTAAGTATGCAGAATCTACTTAACCACACTTAGAAGGTTATTTGGTTATGGAAATGGAACAGTTATGTTTGTTATAGAACAATGAACAAAGAAAGTTTATCACCAAACGATTCAATATTATTCAAGATAATACGAGTGATCTTCACTATCACTAGGGTTACAAAAACCTTGAATCTTATGTTTCTATGACTTGTGATATTGTTTTGATTGTTCTTTTCTCTTTGTGGAAAACTAGAAGGGGGGTTGAATAGTTTTACCGTTTAAAATTAATTTAAACCGTTTTGTAACTTATGTGACTTCAATGAAACTATGCACACAAGAATAATCAAACAATATATCCAAGAAGTAAAGAGAGAAATGATCAAACCACATAACACGGATGTTTATAGTGGTTCGGCTACAAGGACTCTTTTCCTTGCCCTACTCCACTTCCCCGAGCCTTTAACTCGAGAGTTATCCTTCACTAAGAAACAAACTCTCTTCTAGGTGGATAAAACCTTTACACGTCGGTTAGTTCCTTTTCCGGTACTAAGCTAAACACCGGGTTCTATTTCAAGGTAGAACCAACCTAACGTCTCCTATACAATTACTGACACTAAGCTAGATGTCGAGTTCTTTACAAGAGTACAACCACTCCCGTTTGGTTCTTTCACAAGGGTACAACCACACCCTACACTCTTTGTGTTTTGAGGACTAAAACACTAACCACACTCACTGAGATAAATGATACAAATAATGATGTGTGAACTACAACTATATCACACAGTAACTTATGCTAAAGGTTTTACACGTCTGTGTTGAACCTTGATGCTTAATCTCCTTTGCTACAAAAGGAAAGATCAATGAAAAGAATGAATGATAAATGTTAGATGATATGTAAAAGAATGAGTATGAATGTTAGGCTATATGAGTGATGGTGTGTCCAAATGATCAGCTTGCTATTTATAGGCAAGCTGGTGAACAGCCGGCTGATCCGGCGGATCCCATAAAAGGGATCCGTCTTTGATGTCGTTTGGTTCCGTCAAACATGACAGCTAAGAGTTTATGGATATCTTTCCAAATCCAGCTGTATCCTTCACATCTTTGTTATGTCACATCAAAATCTTCCAAAGTCAACTATCTTGCTTGAAGATCTAGCCAAGATATTACATAATCTATGTATGATGCATACCATGATGTCATTGTATCATTTTAAGAATAAAGTTTCCTTTTAAGGAAATAAACTAGTAGATGTGTAATATGTTATTCTAAGTAATCTTGTGAAATGTAAAATGTGTTTTAAAGTGACTTTAGCTAGTATTTATAATTTGCTAAAAGATATGCTTTGTAATTGTCATTAACAAAACTAAGTAAAGATCGTAAAATATAAATAACGTTTTTAGGACGATATTTGTATTAACAATCTCCCCCTTTTTGTTGATGACAAAACATAAAGTATATTTTTGAGCAAAGGAATAAATATAGCATGAGTTCTTTAAAATATAGATTAAGTTTGTTTTATTTAAGTTTAAAAACTATTTTTATGCAAAAGTGTATGTACTGTGATGATTCACAGTTATGCAAACTTAATCCTTTCTCCCCCTTTTTGTCGAAACAAAAAGAAGAGTTGCGTAGCGGAATGCGATTTTGAGAACTTTAAGAGCTCCCCCTTGTTTTATACTCCCCTAAATGGAGTAACAAGGTAATGATGCATGATCCTACATGACAAATGGTTAGAAAAATGAAATGCTCCCCTCGATGTATACTCCCCATTACAAGAGTCCCAACGTATACATTAGAAGGGTATGAGATGCTGCAAAAGAAATGTTAGTTGTGAATAGCTTCAATGGAGAAGCATAATGCATATGAAATGGTCATCCAAATAAGAATGTTAATCTAGTTGACTTTAAAAAGTCAAAATGTAGTGCCTGATCAAAATTTTGTACCTAAAGTACAAGTGATCAAACTATAAAGTAGATTCCAAATAGCTATATAATGATGTTAGTTACCTAACTAATGATAATATGCTATATGTTGATCACTCATAAGCATAAAAACATCACATTTATTCATTGAAAATTATGTGACAAAAGTCACAAACATAATATGATGTTACATGAAAATGAAAAATACATCCTAAAAAAAAAGTCCCACAACAACATCTAAAAGGTCCTATATATTGAGATTAAAATTCTCCTATTGAGGAGGATGAGAGATGGCGTTTAGACACTCAAGAATGTGGTTCAAAATGAACCTCATTTCATTTTGGAGCTCGTGCACCAAAATGTTTGTCTTTTGAGCTATGTGAGCGGTTCTTTCACACATGTTGCAATCATGGCGAGGAAAACCGGGCGGAAGAGTAGACTCATTTGGTTGTGGTGGTGGTGGTGGTGATTGGTTTTTGGGTGGTGGTGGTTGTGCTTGTTCATTGGTTGTTGGTGGTGTTTGGAGGGAGTTCATGAGGATGTTTTGGAGGTCTATGGCTTCATTGAGGCGGTGATCTACCATACCCGAGAGAGTGTAGAGACGGTTGAGCTCTTCACTAATCTCCTCTTGGGTTTGAGGCAAATTGATCCACATTGCCTTGTATATGGCAATGAGAGCTGATGTGGGTGAGAGAGGTGGTATTTGAGGTTGAGATGATGGTGCATCATTGTATAAAGGACCATGGATATCCGGGAAAATAGGATGAAAAAGCATAGGCTCTTGACCTTCAAAGGTCATGGGTGGAGGATTGGTTGATCTTGGTGGGAGATCCTCCAAGTCATCAAGGTATGGATGAGGTGATGTAGGTGGAGTCCTAAATAGCTCCATAGGTTGGAGTTTGGGTGAGTTTGGTTGTGATTGAGATTTGACAGTCTGTGATGGAGCGGGTGGTGGTGTGGTTGCTATTGGAGATATGGTTGGAGGTGGTGTTTGTATGACAACATTTGATGGTGTAGGTGTGGATAAAGTAAGGAAATTTTCATTTGCTATAGGAGATGAGGTTAGCAAGATTTATGAAGCAACAGGGCTTAACACTAATGCGGGCAGTGCGTTTTGGAGGTCTAGAGGTGGAGGAGTTGGTTGATTTGGTCATGGTGAGCTAAGAGAACTAAGATGTACAGGTTATATGTTGTGAAGAAGGTGAATGAGTGAGTTTTGCTCTAAGTTATGATCTTAATATATAGGCAGATGGTTTATAGAAACTAGTGTTTGGATTTGATGTAAATCCAATAGAGAATGTTGGTTCCTAATGATTTGGAACAAAAATTTGTGCAAATCACATCACATAAGTCAATCCATAGAACTTATGTTGAGTAATATGATGAAGATATGCAGTAAATGCAAAGGGATAGTGGAAAGTACTATGATGTGATGTACCCACGGATTTGAAGGATCCCTAGAAAGGGTTACTTGTTTGTACTAGAAAGGTAACTCACTCCTTAGATTTAAAAATTAAAATTTTGGTGGGAAATGTTGTTCTTAAGTTTCTAAGAGTTTCTAAATCATTCTAAGATGTATAATGATCAGTGAACTTATTCTAAAGAATACTAGAAACTAAAATCTAAGAATCGGGATGAGTCGAAATGTTTTATAAGTTTACTGTTATACCTGCGGATCCAATCGACAAGGCGTGCGGATCCAAATTTTGGGATCCGCCTGATTCGCAGGTTGAAGAATGGTGGAGCCAACGCTAACACATGGCGGATCCAAAATGAGGGATCCGCTAGATCCGTGGTTAAGCTTGTAGGAAAAATGTTAGTGTCTGATAGAAAAAATTGTCTAAAAAATAAGAGGCCAAATCTATCATGTATTAAAGTAAGATAGTACTACAAATATTTGATCACCTACAAATATTGAAATATAACTTTTATTCATTGAAAATTTGTTTGTGACAAACGTTTCAAACTTGAAGTTACATTAGAAGGTCGCTAAAAATTGAAGAAATCTTAGAATAAGTACACTAAGATGATACTTATGAAAAGCTAACAGCTTCTATGAAGTGGAATTTGTTGATGTTGAAGGAGATATGATGGAAGCTAGCCACATAGTTTCTAAATCCTTAGTGTCACAAAGGTTAGTGTCATGTTCTTCATTTTCTTGAGGGTTTGTTTGATTTAGCCACATTGAATCATCAATGTGTTGAAGTGTGGTAAGTAGATCATGTGGTTGAAGGTTGGGTGAATTTAGTGGTGATGATGATTTTCTTTCTTCAGATGGTAAAGGTGATGATGAGGAAGCTATTGGTGTAGTTACAGGTGGTGGTGTGCTATATGTGGGTGATGATGTTGTACCTAGTGGAATTATGATTGATGATGGTGATTTTGTAAATGAAGACATGTTGACTATAGGAGTTATGATAGAAGTTGTAGTGGCAGTAGTGGATATGATTGGTGAGCTTACGTTTGAAACTGGATTAACGAGCCAGTAAGGTCTGACACTAATTCTAGCGGTTTGTCTATATGGTCTAGACATATGAGATTTGTTTGATTTGTGCATTGTGAGAGGTTTACAGGTATGATGTGCAAAGAAGATGAAGATTTAGTGTGTTATGATCATCTTAAGGTTCTAATTTATACTTCCCATTTTTATAGAAGTTGGTGTTTGGATTAATGATATGTAAATTTCAAAGACTTGGAACAAGATAAAGTAGTTTGTCCTATCGACAAAGTCAATCCATAGAAATGAAGTTGACATGAAGATATTCAGAAAGATGACTCAAAAGGGAGAAATGTGATTGATTCACAGTTTTCGAGAAGGTAATGAAAGAGTCTGTGAGTTATGAGCAAGACAAAATATTCAAATTTTAATGGGAAATGGATTTTCCTAATTTTCTAAGATGTCTAAATATAATCTAAGAAAGCTAAACTACAATCTAAATATTGGAAAGAGTTGGATTTTGTGAAAAAGATTACTATGTATTCCTGCGGATCCAATTGACAAAGCATGCGGATCCAAAACTTTTGGATCTGTCTGATCCGCAGGTTTAAGATGGGCGGAGCCAACGTTAACACTAGGCGGATCCAAAATGAGGGATCCGCCAGTTCCGCCGAACAAAAATCCTAAAAGGAACAGAGAGCAATACAAATTTCGTGTTTTTCGATAAAAACCCAAAAATTCTCCTGGAACATATCTATTGTCTATTATGTAAAGCAAAGCTACCAAATATGTACATTCTAGCACACGTTATAAATAAAATTGATCATCAGACTTCATCGCAAAGGAAGTTAAGCCAAACAGTGGCTTAAATTCGGAAAATTAATAACAATGCATGTTATCATTAGTTCAAGTTGAGTTAAACCATAAAAGAGTCAAGTACTATCATAAGGTCTTAGTAAGCACATAAATTTAACAATACATAGTCTAATAACGTATTATACCAAACACTCTTAAAATCTCACTTATCTTTCAATAATTTAAGTATTTTCTTCTGATCCTTGCGGAGTTTCATCATCCATCGTCCTACATTCTTTAAAATTCCCTTTGCTTGTCGATGTTCCGCAGATTCATCATCAAGGGAAGGAAGTTGACTCAAGTAGTCAAGTGGAGGAAGCTTAGAGTTAGGTAAACCATCTTGTTGATGCAAATAATGTTCTAAAAATGTTATTTATATCTTTCGATTACTTCACGTTTTGAGGATGACAAAATGTGAACTCACGTTACGTTAAAATTAACGTTAACAAGTTTTTAATCGGAAGATCCCATTTCTACGCAAATCACTCTTGAAAAAAGTTACAACTTGAACTAGTGATCAAAGAAGTGAATTTATGTTTTGAAAATTCACATTTTAAATGGGACAAAACATTTTTTCAAAAATACACATGACAAATTATTTTTGAAATATTAAGAAATGTTTTAATAGAAAAATTTGTTTGAAAATCACAACAGCTATTTTTCCCCCCAAAATCAGCTCCAACCTTCCCCAAATAAGTTTTCACCAGAAAAGACAAAATTTGGAGCGTCCTAGTCTACCACGGCTCCACGGTTCCACTAAATTTAGTGGAGCCGTATGGTATTTAACAGAGCCGTCCGTACCATTTTGAATTGTAACGTTCAGATTTTCTTTGCCTATAAATACCCACCTCTTTCACAGTTTTAGGCACCCTTCACACACAGAAAAATCCCTTAGTTAAATCCTCTCACACCTTTCACTTCTTAGGGTCATTTAGATTAGTTTTTCTTTGTTTCAAGAGTGATCCAATCATCCTTCAAGTGATCCTCTTCATACCTCTTCACTAGCAAGAGAAGAACACAAGTATCCAAGTTGATACAAGGTGTTGTCATCCCTCTTCATTAGCAAGAGAAGAACTCAAGTAATCAAGAAGATACTAGAGTTATAGTTGATAGGTTTTGTAACACTTGTTACAACCTTGTTGTGTCTTAGCATACATCAAGTTTATTTTCTCTTTATGAGTGAGAGTGAAGATCAAGTGTGATCTATAGAGATAGTGAACATCTCTTGAAGCCATTGGGCTTGTGTGATTGATCAAGAAGATCAAGGGTCATTAGGTTAGTGTTAGTTGAGTAGAGTGAAGTGAGTGTTGATCATTGTGATCGTGTTGAGATCTTGGTGATCTCTTGAAGCCATTGGGCTTGTGTGTTTGGTCACGTGGACCTTGGTAGATTGGTGCTAGCTAAGATTAGCACTCAACATCTAGCTTAGTGTCGGTAAAAGGATAAGCGACGTGTACGGTTTTCTCCGCCTTAAGGGAGGTTGTTGACATAGTGCTTGAAACTCTCGAGTGTGGTACTCGAGGAGTGGAGTAGGGCAAAGAAGAGCTTCGTAGCCGAACCACTATAAATCCTCTGTCTCGGTTTGATCTTTCCAACTCTACTCTTTACTTTTATTATTTATCATTAGTTAGAATAGTGTCTAGTTCATATTGGTGTTGATTGATTACATATAAGTGTTCGAATCAAAGTTTCCAATATCATACTTTTAAAACAAGATTTTTAAAAGAAGTTTTTAAACCGGTAAACTATTCAACCCCCCCTTCTAGTTTCCCACAATTGGTATCAGGAGCCACGTCAGTCAAGTTTTTAAAGTATATTGTATTTTAAAGCTTGAACCGATCAATGGATTCCGACAAATATCTAGAAGGGCAATCTATGCAAAGACTACCACTTTTCGAAACCGATTGTTTTATTTATTGGAAAACAAGATTCGAAACGTATGTGAAATCAAAAGACATTGATCTTTGGCATGTTATTACCGAGGGTGACTTTCAACCTATTAAAATGAATCCGGAAACTAAAAAGGATGAAATTGTTTCTTATGATAAACAAAGTGATGAACTAAAAAGAAAATTAGCCAAAAATAATGAGGCTAAAATGATGATTTATAATGCTTTGCCTAAAAAGGATTTCGAAAGAATTTTCATGTGTAATACGGCAAAAGATATTTGGAAAACTTTGTTAGTCACTCACCAAGGTAATAACCAAGTCAAAGAGAACAAGATAGATCTTCTTGTTCAACAATATGAACAATTCTCCATTTCGGAGGATGAGTCAATAGATAATGCTTTTGCTAGATTTAATACTATTATCACTAGTCTTAAAGCTCTTGATGAAAGTTATTCTAGTAAGAACTATGTTAGGAAGTTTCTTAGAGCTCTACATCCTAAATGGAGAGCAAAGGTCACCGCCATTGAAGAGTCAAAGGACTTGGCGGCATTGTCACTCGATGAACTTATAGGAAACTTGAAAGTTCACGAGATGATCATCAAGAAAGACTCCGACATTGTCAAAGGCAAAAGTGAGAGAGTTAGATCTCTAGCATTAAAAGCCAGGAAGGAGTCTAGTGATGAGGAATGTTCGAGTTCCGATAGTGAAGATGAGGAATATGCATTAGCGGTTAGGGACTTTAAAAAGTTCTTTAGGAGAAGAGGTAGGTTCGTTAGGCAACCTCGTGATGAGAAGAAGACATCACAAAAGAACCATGTTGAAAAGAAAGGGACAAGTGATAGGAAATGCTTTAGATGCGGAGATCCTAATCATCTCATAGGAGAGTGTCCCATGCCACCGAAAGTCAACAATCAACGAGCTCTCATAGGAGGCTCATGGAGTGATAGCGGTGATGATGAAGAAAAGAAGCCCAAGGACGAAACATGTCTAATGGCTCACGCTTCAAATGAGGTACGTTACGACTACCCTGATTTCATAGATGATAATTCGTCAATAGATGATAACAAACTAAATGACGAACATAATAATCTATGCAAAATTGTCTCAAAAATGTTAAGTAGAAACAAATTACTAAAATCAAAATTGCATGAACTAGAAGTGAAAATGTTAGAACTAAAGGATCAAGTCAAAGGACTTGAAAGATATAAAGAATTAGACATTGGATGTGAGTCATGCATAAATCTTAAAGTAGAAAATGAAAAACTCAAGGAAAACACAATTAGAATTACTAGTTTTGAAAAGGAAACAGAAAATGCTTTGACAGATAAAACTAATCAAGCAAAATCTGTTAAAACCTCAAACTATGTCAAAACTCCAGACGGCACCACTAAAGGTACCAACGGCTCCATTAAAGTTAACGGAACCGTGGTACCGTCCGACACTGGAGACAGAACCGTGGTACCGTCCAAAACTGTCAACATTAAGGAATCCAAGAACCATCCTATTGAAAATGTCATAGGAAACCTAAACCAAAGAACCCTTAGGTCACAATCCCAAAACAAAAGTAATTTCTTTTGTTTTATATCAACCGTAGAACCTAAGAATGTCAGTGAAGCGATTAAGGATGAAAGTTGGATACTTGCCATGCAAGAGGAACTTAATCAATTCACTGCAAACCAAGTTTGGGAGTTGGTATCTCCTCCTAGGAATCAAACCATCATAGGAACTAAGTGGGTGTTTAGGAATAAACTCGACGAAAATGGCGTCGTGACTAGGAATAAGGCAAGGTTGGTAGCACAAGGCTATAACCAACAAGAAGGAATAGATTATGATGAAACCTATGCACCCGTAGCTAGATTAGAATCTATTAGAATACTCTTTGCCTATGCGTGTGCCTTAGACTTTAAATTGTACCAAATGGACGTAAAAAGTGCATTCCTAAATGGTTATATCAACGAGGAGGTATATGTTGCACAACCTCTGGGATTCGTTAATTTCGAACATCCAAATCATGTTTATAAACTCAAGAAAGCACTCTATGGTCTTAAGCAAGCTCCCAAAGCTTGGTATGATAGACTGAAAGCATTCTTGATTGAACATGAATATACCATGGGAGTTGTTGATAACACACTTTTCACAAAGAAAAGAGATTCACATCTCATCATTGTTCAAATATATGTCGACGACATCATATTTGGCTCAACTTGTCCAGAACTGTGCAATGATTTTTCTAAGATCATGCATGACGAGTTTGAGATGAGCATGATGGGCGAATTAAATTTCTTCCTTGGTTTACAAATTAAGCAAATGGAAGATGGTATCTTCTTTAATCAATCTAAGTATAGTAAGGAAATGCTTAAGAAGTTTAGTTTAGAAGAGTCTAAGCCCATGAAAACTCCCATGTCCACGAAAATAAAACTCACGAGAGATGAAGAAGGTGAGTCCGTGGATAGCACTAAGTATAGAGGTATGATAGGTAGTTTACTATACCTCACGGCAAGTAGGCCCGACATCATGTTTAGTGTCTGCCTTTGTGCTCGCTTCCAAGAGGATCCCAAAACCTCTCATCTTGAAGCGGTTAAGCGTATCTTCCGATACATTAAAGGCACTATACACTTGGGATTATTTTTTATCCCAAGGGGACCGGTATAGAAACTGTTGTCTATGCCGACTCTGATCATGCGGGAGATTACGTGGATCGAAAAAGCACGAGTGGCGTTTGTACCTTCATGGGTTGTTGTCTAACTTCTTGGTTTTCCAAGAAACAAACGACTCTTGCCATCTCCACAACCGAAGCCGAGTACGTAAGCGCCGGAAAGGCATGTCAGCAAGCACTATGGATGAAACAAGCCCTTAACGACTATAGCATATACTTAGATGATGTTCCTATTATGTGCGACAATAAAGGTGCTATTGACTTGAGCAAAAACCCTGTCCAACACTCCCGTACTAAACACATTGAAATTCGCCACCACTTCCTTCGCGATAATGTTCAGAAAGGAAACATTTCCATTGAGAAAGTTCCTTCTCAGGACAACATTGCTGACATACTAACCAAACCTCTCAAACGAGAATCCTTTAACTACCTCTGTCTAGGTCTAGGAATGATGGAACATATTCCATAAATCTCATGACTCTTGAAGTCATCCCGTGTGTCTCGTCTAGCCTAGTTTAGGAACCCCTAGTCATAAGAATTTGTTAGGTATAAATTCTTTCCTCGTGTCAAAAGATGTCACTAAAACAGCGAGATTTATTCGTCAAAAATCAAAATGGGACAGAAAACAGTCCCAGCAGATCACGGCTCCACTAAATGTGGCACGGCACCATTAAAATTAACGGAGCCGTGGAACCGTGCATCTGGAACATTTCGTATTTCAGTCCTCTTTTCCCACATTACTCATTTCAAACCCTCACAACCTCAGCAATTGCTGTCATAACCTAACCTCACAACCCAAAACTCAATTACACCTCTTCAAGATCATATTCAAGACATTGATTTCAAGATCCTTAATCATTTTACCCTTTTCAACATAAGTTGTAAGTTTTCTCACTCTAATTTATTTCTAATTTTGAGTCTAGGGTTTGTTCATTGATGAAAATTGAATTGGGGATTTTCACCTTTTTCTAGGAATGTTTCAAAATTAGAAGTCATCAACACTAAAACACCCCAATTCCATCAATTTTAAAATCTCACAAAATTAGGATCATGAAATTATTCTTTTTCATGCATTGTTGATGCAAACTAAAAACACTTTCTCATGCATTCATGATCTCACAAATATTATTCGAATTACATAATCAATATGTACTCTTCGACATATTTGTTTGAGCTAAAGTGAAATCAGGAGTGTTTGGGTAATCTCATTATTTTTCTTTTGAGTTGAGATTACCGCACCTCCACATAGTCTGCATATAGGCACACACTAGGCACGTGTTGTATGCAACTGGTTTTTATTCTAAATTTTTCTTAAAATCTTCTTATAGGACACAAAAATGTCTCATGAATATGATTTTGATCATCTCCTAACCGATACCTATACACCCGAAATCTCACGTGAACCCACTACACCCGGTAACCACATTCGTGCCTATGTCAATCTTGAAACCCGTCGGTTTCATGAAGGCCGTGTCGTTGATCCATCCCTAGTTTACCACCGGGACATCAACACTTCCTTTAGAGTTATAGGATTCGATTGTCTACTCCACATTAACGAGTACATTTATCCTCGCTTTGTGTTGGAGTTCTTCCGACAAGTTGAACTCGTACGTAACGAGGATCAATCCTTGTCACTTTGGTTTTGGGTCAAAAACTTCAAATACGTTCTAACTCTTGAGCAATTTGCTCAAATCCTTAGAATACCCAATCATGGGCAATGTGCCTATACTGAAGATTGGTGTCTTGAGTCTCTCTTTCACTATCGTGAGGAGAATAGTCCGTACTGTTCGTACATACCCTCTCCAACCGAACTAACCAAAATCATCCGTACTTACCCTCACCCACATCCAACGAAAATTCGTTTGGAAGAAGTGCGTCATGAACTACTTTCTTGGGCAGTCATCCTGCGAGAAAATGTTCTAAGTCTCACAGGAAATCGTGAGCAACTCCCGGCGTGTTGTGCTCATATGATTTACTGTCTCTTAACCCAACAACCTTACAATCTTGCTTACTTCTTCGCTAAGCGAATTGTTCATCTCAAGGGTAACAAGAATAAATTGATACCATATGGGATGTTCCTAACCCGTCTTTATCATCACTTCATGACCTTTCACCCTTACCTTCATGGTCCTCAATACTCCCTGTTCACACCTGTCATGAAACCCATAACCGAGTCATATGTCTCAACCATCCTCACTTCCGAATTCACCACCCACTATGCACCCTTTGATGATCCTAATCATGAGAATGAGACAAATACTCAAGACGAGAGTGTAACAAGAAGGGGGAATGCTCAAGTCATAAGTTTTGAAATATCTTTATGGTCCAACCCCTACTGAGTCGGTCGTGGTTACCACTAACACCACTGAGTACAATGTTAGGTTGGAAGTGGTTACCACTAACACCACTGAGTACAATGTTAGGGTGGAAAGTGAAAATGTCTATGATCGATACGTCTACTCCTTCCTGTTTGGGTATGGTTGGTTGAGACTGGTTCAAGACTTGAAAATGGAACCTGGTCAGTGGATGGTGTTTACTCAGGTTGTCCCGGGGGAGGAGTATAATGTCATGTTGTATGAACCTGATGGAGGGGCCACCACAACAGTGGAGACATACAACACCAACATAGCCATGAATGCCCTCAGTCACAAAGCACATGACTATGGTATGTTTTTTTTATTAACTTCAACTACATCAAGTATATGATATCAGTGCAACATTTTGGATTATCTGTAACTAATTTTGTATTATTAAATTCAGATTTTGAAGCCCGTCGGATGAATTGGATGTGTAACTGGACGTTTCACACTGTCCATGACCAAGAAGAAAAGGGCATTCTACAGAAAGATGACTGCATGCTTCTGGAGAGATGGGAGACTTGTAAGTGTATTGAAACTTTTCTAATTTGTTAAATTGTGACGCTTAATGTTAGTGTGGATGTTGGTTTATTGATAATTGGAGAGAAAATATTATAGAGGGAAATTTTTTTGTATTTCACATTAAATGAAAATGGGTACAAATGAGAGTTTATATACAAACTGAATTCAAAGTCAAAGTAATGCTACACTACAATTTCAATGAGATTACAAACTAAACAACTATCAAACTATCAAGAATAGCATCTGTAACATCCCTTTACAATATCTCTGAAAATTTATATGAAGCTGTAGCTTGTGAGGTTGTTGTAGCTTCGACACAGACTTGATATGGTTGACTTTATGCTATGCTTCCTCTGTTCCAACTCTTCTTTTGTCATTAGCTTGAGCTTGAGCTGGATCTTTAGCTGCTATACTTCCTTTATGGTTGATGTGGTCCTCTATTTTGTTTTGTGTATTTGGCCTGTTTGGGAAGCAGTAGTGACAGAGTTGCTTAATCAGATATATATAGCTATCATTTGTCTAAGATATTGTGTGTCTGATAGGATGATTGATAGATCATAATGTCTGATAGAATCACCCAAAAAAACTAATGCTAAGTTTTGTACATTTTGTAACAGTATATACCATCAAGACTTGTGAAGAAGTACAACTTGTATGGGTTCTCTGTCGCTGTTGTGAAGCATGAAAAGGATAGAGAAAGTGTTCAAAGTACGTGAGAGAACAAAGATAATTGGTCGAGGGAAGGTGAAGAGGACTGTGGCAATTGTTTCATCAGCTAGTTTCAGGGAGTTGAAGGAGGAAGCAGGGTTTTTGCTACAGGTACAATGGTCTGCTTCTTTCTAACTGATAAAACAAACAGGTCACAAAGAGTTTTAAAGTTTGATGTGTGCTGATGGTTGTTCAAGATGGGTTAATGTGGTCCTCTATTTTTGTGTCCAGTTAGTTGTTTGAAATTGTTTGTAAGTTGGATGAATGATCTTGTATAAATAGCTTTTGTAGTATTTGATTCAGATAAACCATATGGGTTTGTCCACAGTAGCCTATATGTATGGTGGGCACGAAAAAACTAGACGAATGTTTTCTAAGTTTCTGATATTGGTTGATATGATGGTTTATGATGCGTGGATTGTAACTAGGGGTGTTATCGGGTCGGGTTATCGGGTTATCGGGTCAGTCGGGTCGGGTTGAGTCGGGTTTGGATTTTTTAAAAACTCACCCGACACCCGACCCGATAAGGATTCGGGTTATCGGGTTCGGGTGGTAGTCGGGTCGGGTTATGTCGGGTCGGGTGATTCGGGTTATCGGGTGACCCGATAGTAAATGTCATAAACATATCTTTTACAGTAGTATCATATATGAATTGATCTAAAGAAACTTAATATGGCCCTACGGACACCCCTACTTGGAATGTAGTCAACTGAGTCCATATGCTATTTAGTACATAGTTACATTTACATACATCCCATGAAAACTACTGTGTGACTCATGAGCAGACCTACATGGTCCGCTTTTATGCATACTCTGTAACTCCTTTTGTAGAAGTTTGTAGTATAAAAGAGTATAAAGAAATAAAACGTGTTATTTAGTGCATTTGCTGAATTTTTATTATTATGTTAGTGAGATGCTTTAGATGGAAATCCTGTATTCGACATTAATTGATTGATCATTTGTTATATATCTCAATATCATCGGTCAAAGACAACATAGATGAAACTGATGATAATAAGCAAATTGGTAGTTTTAGTTTGATTGTTTTCTACAAATGAAAAGTTTAAATTCTTAATGGGACAACCCAAAAACGTTTGTTTACTTGCATTTTTTTGGCGGCATCTTGAGTAATAATGATTATCTGTCCATTCCCGTACAAACATTTGCTGATATTGAATTGGTCGGTCCACTACATTCTCCTATTTTCTCATTGTGAAAATAGTATTATGGCATCTGACCAACATCAAACATTTTCTCTGAAATTAAGTATCTAGTCTAATGCTATGGTTTTAAATGTGACAAGAGGAAATACCATGCATATGTTCTCGCCATCTAATAAATTAACTAGTCATCTAAAGGTGTGCTAATTGAGATGGCACTTTTTGTTGTTGCAGAGGATGAAATGCTTCCCATGAACAAAAAGGCAAAGGTATCTAAAGAAGCAACAACACTTTTTCCTTATCAGTGTTATTTTGATACCATTGTCTTAGACCACTTTAGAAGGCCCTGTACAATGTAGGCGAGACTTAAAGGTCTTTATTTTGCAGAAGATGAAAGGTTTGTCGGGTCTTATCGGGTTGACCCGATAACCCGATAACATTTTTTATTTAACCCGAACCCGACCCGATAACACTATCGGGTTATCGGGTTCGGGTCAAAACAACCCGACTAGATTTTTTGACCCGATTAGACCCGACCTGATTAGACCCGACCCGATCGGGTTCGGGTCGGGTTGACCCGACCCTACAGACACCCCTAATTGTAACCCTCGCAAAAGGTTTTACAATCCTCCTGGAAGTGTACCTGATCGTTGTAGTGTAGTATAGGTAGGTACGGGGGATTGATTGTTCTCTAGGGGAATAGTGTCGTTAGGTCAAGATGTATGACGAGATAGGTCTAGAGGTGAGGGATGATTCTTTTTTTCTTTTTATTATTTTTTAGAAAGCAAGTATAAATCTCGGTTTAGAAGGAGTGGGCGGAATTAGTTGCTAGTCAACTAACCCCAAAACTATTAATTATAAAATTAATTTAAACTAATTAAACAGAAAATAAAAGTGGTGACTACTTATAAGAGGAAAGCGTGTTTACTTAGATATAATTACTCCCTAGTTATCTCCTACTGATTTGTTGAATTGTCACGTCCATGTTTTAGTTGAAGCGCTGCATTCCTTAATATTGGTCGTAGGGAGGCGCCGAAGTCCCCAACTCTATGAGCTTTAGTCTCCCCTAAATCCCGTAAAGTCTATTAAGTTATCCAGGATCTACAAGCCGTAACTTACGCATTAAATACAACGAGAAAAACCAATAGAGCACTCTACGGTTGCGTTTCTAAGACGTTCAAGCAAGTTACATATAAGAGGTTAGCCAATTTTCTTAACCTAACGAGAGGCAATCAACTAAACAAGAGACAAGAAATCAATATTCAATAACTAGGTTTTACTAGATCTAAGTAAACACAAGTAAACTTAAGCTACCATGTAAAAGTAACTTATCTTTTACAGTAGTATCATATATGAATTGATCTAAAGAAACTTAATATGGCCCTAAGGACACCCCTACTTGGAATGTAGTCAACTGAGTCCATATGCTATTTAGTACATAGTTACATTTACATACATCCCATGAAAACTACTGTGTGACTCATGAGCAGACCTACATGGTCCGCTTTTATGCATACTCTGTAACTCCTTTTGTAGAAGTTTGTAGTATAAAAGAGTATAAAGAAATAAAACGTGTTATTTAGTGCATTTGCTGAATTTTTATTATTATGTTAGTGAGATGCTTTAGATGGAAATCCTGTATTCGACATTAATTGATTGATCATTTGTTATACATCTCAATATCATCGGTCAAAGACAACATAGATGAAACTGATGATAATAAGCAAATTGGTAGTTTTAGTTTGATTGTTTTCTACAAATGATAAGTTTAAATTCTTAATGGGACAACCCAAAAACGTTTGTTTACTTGCATTTTTTTGGCGGCATCTTGAGTAATAATGATTATCTGTCCATTCTCGTACAAACATTTGCTGATATTGAATTGGTCGGTCCACTACATTCTCCTATTTTCTCATTGTGAAAATAGTATTATGGCATCTGACCAACATCAAACATTTTCTCTGAAATTAAGTATCTAGTCTAATGCTATGGTTTTAAATGTGACAAGAGGAAATACCATGCATATGTTCTCGCCATCTAATAAATTAACTAGTCATCTAAAGGTGTGCTAATTGAGATGGCACTTTTTGTTGTTGCAGAGGATGAAATGCTTCCCATGAACAAAAAGGCAAAGGTATCTAAAGAAGCAACAACACTTTTTCCTTATCAGTGTTATTTTGATACCATTGTCTTAGACCACTTTAGAAGGCCCTGTACAATGTAGGCGAGACTTAAAGGTCTTTATTTTGCAGAAGATGAAAGGTTTGTCGGGTCTTATCGGGTTGACCCGATAACCCGATAACATTTTTTATTTAACCCGAACCCGACCCGATAACACTATCGGGTTCGGGTCAAAACAACCCGACTAGATTTTTTGACCCGATTAGACCCGACCTGATTAGACCCGACCCGATCGGGTTCGGGTCGGGTTGACCCGACCCTACAGACACCC